>CAUYLG010039790.1:0-126873 GCA_963573385.1 Cacajao melanocephalus
ATAAGTAGGGCAGGGCGGGGAAGGAGTCCTTACCCCCGGGAGAGGAAACTGGCTCTGAAGAGGTTTGTGAAGAGGCTCATTATTTTTCGTTTTGGTTCTTTTTTTTTTTTTTTTTTTTTTTATACAGATTCTTGCTCTGTCACCCAGGCTAGAGTGCAGTGGCATGATCTCAGCTCACTGCAACCTGCGCCCCCTGGGTTCAAGCGATTCTCCTGTCTCAGCCTCCTGAGTAGCTGCGACTACAGGCATGTGCCACTATGCCCAGCTAATTTCTGTATTTTTAGTAGAGGAGTTTCACCATGTTGGTCAGGTTGGCCTCGAACTCCTGACCTCAAACAATCTGCCCACCTTGGTCTCCCAAAGTGCTGGGATTATAGGCGTGAGCCACCACATCCAGCTATCATGGAGACTTTCTAGCTGTGACTGCCTACTTGTCACCTCTCAACATCCACTCACTCACACCCCCAAGCTACTGAATGCCTAATACAAATGCACAGCAAAATGTAAATTTTCTGTTTTTCTGTCATCTGGGACTACAAAATTTGGGCAGGAACCCCATCCCCACCACCAATTCTTGATGGAACATATTATCATTCCTATTGTTTAAGCAAGCAAAGACCTCCCTCTACAAGAATTTTTTTTTAAATTTAAAGACTTAGAAAATATATTGCATTCAAAGAACAGCACCTCACTGAAAAATTGAAGCAAATGCTTCCCTGTTAAATAAATTTGCTACAATAGCAGAAGGTTTCAGAAGACTGCTAATCTTTGGTTTAATTTTCAAGTGCCTATTAAATTTATCAATCCTCATTAAGCATTCCTGAGGAGAAAATCATCTCCGAGCAAGAGAGATGGGCATTAAAAGACAAGATTACTGGATTAAAAATCACTATGTTCACTACAAACAGAAGATTAGATCCTGTAGAAAATTGAATTAAATAGATGACAAATCCTGGACATTTATCCAATACTCACAGGAAAAAAAAATGGAATAGATAAAGGCGATGAGGGAGAAGGTGAGAAAGGTGGAGGAGTCAGATCTACAAGATCCTACGAGGAATATCAGGACAAACTGAGAAAACTGATAGACAATAAAACTAGTACTAATATAGCCACTTAGACATAGCCTCCAAGTTGTGTAGATTCTAACACTTCCTACCATTTCTGATGCCACATCTTCCTCAGACTTCTATTCTTTGTTCCATTTGTCTATTGGCTGGAGTATTTTTTCTAGTAAATGCCTGGAATGTGTCCAACAGTATCCCCATCTTATCAGAAATTTCTGTAATGTGCATTTACCTCCTGGGCTACTGCTGTGTGTCAGGAACCATACCAAGAGTTGGACCTATAACCTCAGCCGCTCCTGGGCATTCATTTCAGGATGTGACATTGAGTCCCTGGTTTTAATTGCCTCCTCTCCTCCATCCTGAACTTTCACTTATATCTCCAAAAAATATATGAAAACAGGAAAATGTGAGTAAGAATGTATTGGGAAAAAAAGATACATGTCATCAAGGGATCCCAGAACTTTGGGGAACCAAGGTGGGAGGATCGCTTGAGCCCAGGAGTTCGAGACTAGCCTGGGCAACATAGTGAGACCCTGTCTCTGCAAAAGATAAAAAGTAAACATTAGTCAAGTGTGGTGGCATGCACCTGTAATCCCAGCTACTCAGGAGACTGAGGTGGGAGGATTACTTGTGCCTGTGAGTCTGAGGCTGCAGTGAGCTAGGATCCTGTCACTGTCCTTTAACCTGGGTGACAAAACAGGATGTATATGTGGAGAACATCTGTAAGTTGCAGGTAAACATGGGATCAAATTCAGGCAGGTACACAAATATCAGTACGCGGCAGGAAATACCCATCTGGAGAATAAGCAGACGGCAGTAGCGCTCCATTACACGGATACCCAAAACAAACAGATAAAGGAGGGACTGCAGCAGCTGAGAGTGAATAACTAACACTAAATGAATTGTTCCAAGGAATAAGGGCCAATGTTCCTTCTATACTTTACTCACTCAAAGAAACAGAAATGTGCTACATACAGAAAAGGGAAACCACTAAAATCAGAAAAGACTGCAGATTAACAAATTTAAGAACAATGGCAATGGTTGTCCACACATCAGATGCAACACAAAACACTGATTAATGGATTATATTGTGGCAAACCTACCACGTTTGACACTATGAGCAAATCATGTTTTAAGCAGCCCCATAATATAACAAAATTACTGTTATTAGTACTCATGAAATAAAACAATGAGCCGGGCATGGTGGCTCACACCTGTAATCCCAGCACTTTGGGAGGCCAAGGCGGGCAAATCATTTGAGGTCTGGAGTTTGAAACCAGCCTGGCCAACATGGTAAAACCCCCTCTCTACTAAAAATACAAAAATTAGCTGGGCATGGTGGTGGGTGCCTGTAGTCCCAGCTACTCAGGAGGCTTAGGCAGGAGAATTGCTTGAATCCAGGAGGCGGAGGTTGCAGTGAGCTGACATTGCACCATTGCACTCCAGCCTGGGCAACAGAGCAAGAATCTGTCTTCAAAAAAAATAAAAATAAATAAAACAATGATAATAACTAGAAAACAAATCACAATGTAATTATTCTTTTATTGTATATCCTATAATCCCAGTAAAAATACATTAAAAATAAATATAGTACAAGAAAGGGAAAATTAATTATACATTTTTAAATTACATTCATGCATTTTTAAAGGGGGGATGAAACACATTATTCACAATTCTTATATTGCTATGATGTAAACCGGAATTGAACAATTAAACAAATGGATAGCGGGGTGGTGGGAATCAGGTTTATTGCTGTTGGAGCAGGAGTTACTAATAAACAAGGGGAGGAGGCTCAAATTATTCAGTAGAGTAGGAGACGTTAGTGTGAACTCATGTTTAGTTTTATTCAGATGCAGATCATTGAATATGGAAATATATATATATATATATATATACACACACACACACACACACACACACACACAGGTTCTGCATATTCATATTTCCTCATTCTGTAAGCTGAGAGAGCCTAGGAGCAGTGACATCCCAGTAGCAATGAACACACCTAGTGCCTAGATCTTGATTTCTAATACCATTTTCTAATAAAAGAAACCAGTGGAGTTTATTTCTAAATAATGTTTAAATACAGGAATAGGCAGTACCATAAAAGTTGGAGGTACTTTTACGGTACTCCACTGGTTTCTTTTTTATTATTTATTATCTTATTTTATTTATTTTATTTGTTAGTTGGGTGTGGAGTATGTGGCAACTCTTTGTACTGTGTTCATAGGTTTTAGTAAAGCTAAACTGTTTTAAAATTAAACCTGTATTAAAACACATGGAGAGATAGTTCAAAAAGACTACATTTTGCAAGGCTTAAAAAAATGACTTGCACATAAAATGACAGGATATAAATAACTCAACTTCAGTTTCTTACTCTTCACAGTCATCATGCTGCTATTGTTTATTTCTAATGTAATGTTTAAATACAGGAATAGGCAGTACCGTAAAAACTGGAGAGACAAAGAAAACACAAATTATTCTGAAAGTTACTTCCTGGCTCTCAAAACAAAGGCATATACACTTTTGCATATAAGTTAAGCTTATACAGTTAGGCACTTAATGATGGGGATGTGTTCTGAGAAATCTTATCATTAAGCAATTCCATCATTGTGAGAACATTATACGATGTACTTAAACAAACCTAGATGGTAGAGCCTATTACACACCTAGATTATATGGCGTAGCTTATTGCTCCTAAACTACAAACCTGAACAGCATGTGACCTGAATACTGTAGGCAATTATACCACAACGATAAGCATTTGTGCATTTAAATACAGCTAAATATAGAAAAGATACAGTAAAAATGTGGTGTTCCAAAGGAATATAAATCATTCCACTATAAAGACACATGCATACATATGCTTACTGCAGCACTACTTACAATTGCCAAGACCTGGAACTAACCAAAATGCCCATCAATGATAGACTGAATAAAGAAAATGTGGTACATATATGCCATGGAATACTACGCACCCATAAAAAGGAATGAGATCATGTCTTTTTCAGGAACATGAATGAAGCTGGAAGCCATCCTCCTCAGCAAACTAACACAGGAACAGAAAACCAAACATCATATGTTCTCACTCATAAGTGGGAGTTGGAGAATGAGAACACATGGACACAGGGAGGGAAACAACACATATCAGGGCCAGTCATGGGGTGGTGGTTGAGGGGAAGGAGAGCATTAGCCATGCATGCAGGCTTAAAACCTAGATGACAGATACATAGGTGTAGCAAACCACCATGGCACATGTAGACCTATGTAACAAACCTATACGTTCTGCACTTCTATCCCAGAACTTAAAGTAAAATAAACAAATAAATAAATACAGAGTCTTCCGATGACTGGTCTTAGAATAGCTTTCCACCTATTACAGCCCTTACTTTAATTTAATTTAATTTCCCTTTAATTTCCTCAGCAATGTTTTCAGTGCAAAGGACATGAAATGTGTCTTTTAATTTCCATAACAATGCCTTTCATGAATAAAAAGGTTTTAATTTTCGTTTTAAAATGTGGTTTTATAATCTTCAGGATATATGTCATATATGCAGTTCAACATTGACCAAAATATCATTACATGACAGGTGACTATAATTTAAACACATTATATCAGCAGCCAATTGTATAACTGGGAGTCAACTTCCATCGGGAATACAGTATTTCTTAAAAGATAAGTAATACAAATGGGCTATTTTGACACTTATATGTATATACTATGTTATTAATACTGACAATAACCACAGCAATTATTTATCACTGACATTTTTTACAGTTCCTAATGCATGGTGACATCAATCAGCAGGCCTATTTTGAATCAGTTTGGTTGTTACCCAAACTTTCCTATAAACAGCACACTCCTTCTTTGTTCACTTGGGTAGAATGCACCCACCACCAGGAATGTTCTGCTCAAAGCCGCACGACTGAAGTTTGCCAGAGCTGGAATTCATATGCAAACTATGATGGTTCCCAAGCCCAGTATGATATCCTATATAACTAGTCACTAATGGATAACTGTTCCTAGAACCCAGGATGTATCAGAACTTAATTGGTAGTAGTAGTAGCTAACACTTATGAGGCAATTAATATGATGAAGCATTTTTTGCATAGTGCCTTATCATACAGCATTTTTCCTGTATTAATTCATTTATTACTCAATACAACTCTATGAGGATGGTACTGTATCTATCATCATCTCATAAATGAGGGGACTGAGGTACAGAGAAGATAGGTAACTTCACTAGACAATTAAGGTAAAACCATGACTTGAACCCAAGCAGTCTGGTTCCAGAGTTTTTGTCCTTAACTGGGACACCGTATTGCCTTCAGATTTTATGTGTATGTGGTGAGGAGGAGGAAGAGTGAGAAACAAATGTTGTTTTTATTGAAACTAGTATCACATTAAATTTGTCAAAATAAATTTATATGTGTCAAAACAAAGTCGATTACATGTAAATTTAAAATATTAAAACTATGAATCAAAATATCAGTTTAAAATGTCAACTCTATGTGACTATCTGACGGAAGAAAAGAGGTCTGTGCATCAAAATTATTTAAAATTCAATATGCAATCCTTCAGTATTCATGAGGGATTGATTACAGGAAACCCACATCTACCAAGATCCACAGATTCTCAAGTCTCTGATATAAAATGATGTCATATTTGCAATAACCTACTCACAGCCCCTTATAGACTTTAAGTCATCTCTAGATTACTTATAATATCTAATTACAGTATTAGTGAATGCTATGCAAATAGTTGCCATAACGAATTGCTTAGAGGTTAATAACAAGAAAAAAGTCGGTACACGTTCAGTACAGATGTGACCATCCTTTTACTCCCACCTGAATATTTTCAGTTGAACCAACAGATGAGGAACACATAAATTCAGAGGTCCAACTGTAAAAATCGCACTAACATTTAAATTTTTGAAACACAAAAAAATGCAAAGATTTTTTTGGTTAAAAGATTAATAGCTATAATATACAAATAGACCTTATAGAACCATCAAAAAGAGTACTCATTTATTCTAACATAAAAACAGGCCATGAATATAAATACAAAATGACACAAGAATTAGAAGAGGCCACTACACATATGCAAACAAAAAGAATAAATTCCAGTAAAGACAGAAACGCAAATTTAAAACAAATATCCTTTTGTCCATTTTTATACTGCAAAGATAATTCTGTATTTGTTTTGAATAAGCCCTTTTGCTTTTGGTGTTATGTTCAAATAATTCTTTTATGCTATGGAAGAAAAAGTATGGCCTTACTCGTATACTGCTATGGGCTTGTCCATAATATAATTTTTCTGGTGTTTACATTGTCAATATATATTTTGAAAACCTAAAGAATATTGTATTATTCATATCAGTAATAACTTTATGAATTTACAATGAATAAATTATCAGTGCTGCACACCAAGATTTACATGGAGAGACATTCTGGGAATAATACACGGTAGAAAAAATGAGAAATAATCTATATGTACGTTAGAAGATTGGTCAACATGATAAAATATGCATAGAAATTTAAAACCAAATTTTAAAATAATTTTTGTGAATGTTTAAAGGATGAAAAAATGTGAAGGCTGTCTTGTGTGAAAACTCAGCTTATGTAGAACATGAACACAATCGTTTATACATAAAGCAAAAGGAGACACATTTTTAAACGGAAAGAAAGGCAAAACTCTTCAGTGTTAACATTTATCTCTGGGTTGTGATATTTTGCAGTCCATTATTATCATTTTTTAGATTTTCTTTCATAACCCTTTGTTATTATAATCAGAAAAAATATATAAATTCTTTCTTAATATCTCCACTTAACTCATATTCTTCACCTGGGAATGGTGTGCGATTCCTTCCTTAATATTAGCTTAAAAAATAAAACAGCTGCAGTGCAATGATGTTGTCATTCCTGTCTCCAGCCAGATTGAACCTGGCCTTAAATTAATAACGATATTGTAGGAGTAAAGTATCACCTGTATTCCTTACCAGAGGACCAGAGCTTTTTAGAAGAATTTCTGAGAAAACGAAAAAAAAGTTTCAATAATTTCTTGAGTCCTGTGCACTCCTTTGAGAGCATTTGCAAGGAGTGTTCGGGTGCTGCAATCATCCCACGAGTCTTGCATTACTTGGAACAGGTACACATGGAACAGGCATACAACTCTGAGCCATGGTGGGGATGCAGATTAGCCATAAAAGAAGGCTACAGCAGGCTCAGCCCCCATGTCGATCCAGCCAGGAATCTCCAGTTGAGGCTTGCATACATCAGGGAAAAAAAACTTACCATCACTCATGGATTTTGTTTTTAGTGGATGGCCATTTTATCCATATTTGAAATTGCAAGAGTCTTCAGACAGTTTGTTTCTGGATGAAATGATAACAAAAGGGACAGATGGGTGCAACTGGAGCTCAGGGGGCAAAGTGTTGCAACAAGATCTTCATCGATTTGCTAAGTGTGTTTAGTGACAGGCCCTCCAGCAACCAATCAGAATGAGAAATGGAATCTATTAGTGGAGTTGTTCAAGCAGCCCTGGTCTCTGTGGATGACAGACAAGTGTGTGCATTTTTCTACAAACATTAAATCATTCTCACATGAGAGAGAGTGGGTAGGGGAGGGTGCGAAACAGTACACACACTACTGGAAAAAGTCTGAACAGTGATTACTTTATTTTGGAGATGACATTGAGAACACCCAAAGTTCCAGTTAGAAACACTTGGAGATTTATTTTTATGAGTTTTCATCCTCAGGAATTATTTATAGGGCAACTCCTGAGACGAAGTAATAATTCACCATGGACCATGGGACTGTGTCTATGTTCTGAAGCCTTGAGAATAAAATATTCATTTTTTATTATGTCTATGGCTGTGAAAATGAATGCTAAAAGTTAGTGATCAGTAGGAACTCTGTCACATTAACTCATAGGCTTGCCAGTTCCAAAATTAACATGGCTTCACCTGTGTGCCTAGATCTTCCTGGAGTCACCTATATTAACATTGCTACACCTCGTACCATACATCATATCAAGTTGAAAACCTAATTGTATATTGGATGAAAAAGAAGAATGTGGTCCTTCTAGTAATTAACGTAGTGCCACTGATCCTTGCAACAAACCATAGTGAAGCATACCCCATCAGTAAATTAGGCTTATGAGTAATCAGTAAATCTATAGAGTTAGTCATGCTGAGATGGTATTTGACCACGATGGAAAAACCTCACTGCCAGACAAAGACAAACGCATTATCACTTATCAGGGTTTTGGTCTCCAAACTCTTGCTACCTTCAGACACACATGCCCATCATCAACTTCTAGACTTGGTGTCAAGTCAAGGCAATTTAATTTATTCAGTAGTCCTCAGATCATTTAAATGTTCCAGTTAAAAACAAGTAAATTATACTATTTGGTCACAGATCCATATCGGGTCACAAATATGATTATCAGATTATGATTTCCTCCAAATCCTTTTATGTTTCCAATAATTATTATTTGTGTAAAGGCTGCACAATGACTACAGTGCATAGGTGAGCTCCTCCCAGCTAACATTCCAGGAGCTATAGCATTTCACTTGCATATGATTATTGATTTTTGTTCAGTGTGCATCTCTGGCTCTTATTGTTGGATTGCATTCTATTCTCAATTCACAACAATAGATCAACCACTCAAAAGTCAACTATCTATCATAAAAGCAATGACGGACTGGGTGCAGTGGCTCACACCTGTAATCCCAGCACTTCAGGAGGCCAAGGCAGGTGGATCATGAGGTCAAGAGACTGAGACCCTCCTGGCCAACTGAGACCCTCCTGGTTTAGTGAAACCCCATCTCTACTAAAAATATAAAAGTTAGCCAGGTGGGGTGGAGCGCACCTGTAGTCCCAGCTACTCAGGAGGCTGAGGCAGGAGAATCGTTTGAACCCAGGAGGCGGAGGTTGCAGTGGGCAGAGATCATGCCACTGCACTCCAGCCTGGAGACAGAGCAAGACTCCATCTCCCAAAGAAAAACAAAAACAAAAAAAGCAATGATGATAATAACGCCATTCACAAAAAGTACCACTAGCCTGCATTTTGAGTTCTCTCTACCCACATGAAAGAATTCTTTCTACTGCCAAGTCTGGATTCCAAATTTCTTTTCAGATAGTCTTGCTTTTCTTACCCTCAATATGGATAGCTACATTTACAGTTTGAGAAATACCTGTCTGGAGCTCAGAAAGTAATCTCTCACTTCTGATCATAGCAGATTTCTGGTTTCTGTTACTTGTATTTCAAAGTTTACCCTAAGAGGTCTCACCCAATGCAAAAGTCATGCTCTCCCCAATGGGGAGAAAAAGATGTGCAGTGTAGTGTAGAGGAGGTTTTGTAAATGCAAAGCAGAAACATTTGGAGGGGCAGTGACCTAATCTGTTTTGCACTGCTACAACAGAATACCTAAGACTGGGTAATTATAAAGAACACAGTTTTATTTCTCAGTTCTGAAGGCTGGGAAGTCCAAGATCAAGGCACCAGCAGGTTCAGTGTCTGGTGAGGGCTGCTCTCTGTGTCCAAAATAGCATCTTGTTACTGCGTCCCCCAGAGGGGAGAAATGCAATCTCCTCACACAGTGGAAGGCGAAGGGCAAGCTAGCCCAAACCTGCATGAAGCTTCTTTTACCAGGCCTCTAATCCTAGTCAGAGAAGAAGCCCTCTGATCTAACCACCTCTTAAAAGATTCACCTCTTAGTACCTTCACATTGGCCATTAAGTTTCGACATCTGAATTTTGGGGGTGGCACATTCAGACCATAGCAGGAAAGATATAACTCAAACTATTAACAACAGTGAACTTTGAGGAGCAGGACTGAGAAAGAGTAATGTGAGAAGAGGAGAAATTTGACTTTTCAAACTATTTTCGTACCATTGTCACAATTTATTCATTCAGAGGATGTTTACTGAGCGTTTACTATGAGCAGGTGGGAACATCCACAAGAAAGACAAAGGCCTCTGCTCTCAGAGAGCTATCTTCCAGTGGGAAATAAAAGGAGTAGACACATAAACAAATAAGCACTTTGATAGATACACATTGGAAATAGCACGATGAGAAAAATAAATGTTCCACAGGGACCTGCTTTAGAAAGAGTTGATCAAAAAAATCTCTGCTGTCTCACAGGAGATAACATTTAAGCTCATTTTGTTCAATGAGGAGAGATCATCATTCCAGGAGAAGAGATAATCAACAGAGAAGGAAGAGCAAATACAGTGCCTAGAAATGGAAATTGGTGGAGCGTGCTAGGAGCTGCGGGAGGCCAGTGTCCCAGAGGTTAGAAGGAAAAGGGGAGAGAGATTGAGATGAGGTAGGGAGCTGGGTCAGTGGGTCAGGAGCAGCTCAAACACAACCTTCTGGGACATATGAACAGTTTGAATTTTATTCAGATAACATATATCCTTCAAAAGATGTCTTTGAAGAAAAAAGAGAGAAGGCACCCAGCTCCAGGTATGATCTTGGACTTGAAGCATTTGTATTGGTACCCCTATTCTTTAGGAGGGGTCTTGGAGTGGGGGTGGTACAGACCACATAGCTGGAGAGAGCAGGGCCCCCATTCATACTCTGGAACCCAAGGAGAGGGCTTCAGTGGGTGATGGAGCCATAGACTCCTCCAGCGCAGGGGATTGGTTTGGCCATCTGAGCGTGCCCTGTAACCACTGCTGTACTTGATCTCAGTACATGCTCCATAAATGCTGCCCAAACTCAGTGTGAATGTACATGGCATCTTCTAACCTGTTTAGTGACATGAAGAGGCCCGCGATGATGCAGGCCTCAGTTGGAAGGTGAGTTCTTTCATCTAGTTTTGTGAAGACTTTCTGAACATCAGGGGTTCAAACTGATTATAACCCTCCTTCTGCATGCAAGTCTTTGGAGCCATTAAACGTTGGGACCATTTTCCTATTCGTCTATTCACTGACTGACTACAGAGCTTAGTGGGGAAGCCAAATGCCAGCTCCATTTGAAGAGATTGGAGGAGTGTAGGGACTGGCCACAGGGGAAAGGCTCTGGAGGGTTTTGACCTGACCCTATTCCCCACAGTACACAGAAGGCTGCAACAAGCATAAAATTGAAAATTTCTCCTTCATGGTGCCTCTCCCAAGTAGGGGCAGAAATGAACTCAGACCCTACAAAAGCCCCACAAATGAACCCTGGATGGTACAAGGCTAGCAGCATGGGAAAGTTTTCTTCTCTCATGACGGAGACCTCTAACCCATTTTAGGGCAGTGAAGTCAGCTAGAAGCTGCAAACACCCATGTTGACAAGTACAACTCGAAGATAAAGAAAATGTCCCATTCTCTCACAGAGGTTGACTGTAAAATGCAAAAGGCAAAGTCAGCTCTTCTAAATAAGCCAGAAAGAGTCATAGACTTTGGTCCATCATGCTACAGGCTTGCAGGCTTGGTGAGGTTTTCTGTCACTAACAACCTGTGTGAATGTATGCAGGTCACTGAAATACTTGGAGTATTGAATTCATTAGCTGTAAGACAAGAGAAAAATCACCCATTGCTCCATGTCTCCTGGGGAAAGTCCCAGTCTTCAGCTGATAAAAAGTCAGGCAGGTTCCTGGGACCCACAGAGGGTGGTAGCTCAACCCAGGAGTACATCTCAGGTGAGAAGCTCTCACAATCTAAAGAAACACAGAGCAGCAGGCATCCCTTGTTCCTTAGGAAGTGGGGTCAGTGAAGAGGCAGCTGTAGCTAAAACTGTCTTTTGAGCACAGGGGTCAAGCGCATAAGCATTTGCAAATATTTATTATGTATGCTTGGATCCATAAGGGCTATGCTATGTGCTCAAGGCAAAGAGGTAAGTCCTCTACCTTCTCTAAGGTCACTGTGTAATGGGGACGCAGGAGATGTACACAAAGGGATGAATAACATAAAGTTGCCAAGAGTCGCAGGACCAGACAAGGGATAGCCATCAGTGCTGGCCTCATGGAGGGTGGGGAGCATGTACAGGGGCCTGGAGACAGGCTGAGATGGAGACAAGAAGGCTGGTGATGAAGCTGAGGCTCAGAGGGACCAGGGAGATACATCTGAGCTAAGAGTGGTGTAGTGAAAATCAAAGTGTCAGAGGGAAAATGTGTGAGAGCTGAGATTGGAGATGTGGTTTGGGCCGGGCTGTGAAGGGCTTTGAATGCCAGTGACATGCTTCCATTTCATTCTGTGCACAAACGGAAACCACTGAAGGCTTTTTGATGGGAGTGGGTGATGTGCGTCGAGTCCAGTTTTCTGTTTGAGAGGGACAATTCTGATGACACGGAGCTCTGGTAAGAGACGGTCTAGATTGGAAGTGGACAAGGGTCCTAATTAGAGAGGGGTGGGCTGGATCGGGAAGGGAAACATCCAAAACATATGACTGGAGGAGGGATCTTAATTTGCTAGTCGCTTAAGATGTATTAAGATTCCTAAATGAAAATACAGGGAGGAAACCAGGGATCAAAGAGAATACTGAAATATCAAACCCGGATGACTAAAGTGGTGACACCTAGGCAGGAACTGGGGAAATGCGGAGGGGGAGAGCGACTGCTGAAATGAGGGACACACCAGCTGCAAGACCAAAGACGAGTACGGGGAGAACGAGGATGCCCTGCAGGGTGAAGAAGACATGCTGTGAAGTCAGAGACCATCAAGGCTGAGAATGTCCTGCATGTTAAATGGCGGACACCACACAAATGCAGACAGTCTTGACCATTATAGAGAACCCCGTCTAGTAAACAAAAACAGAGACCAGGAAAGGTGAGGAATTACAGAGCATCATGAAAGCAAATGTGTCCATGGCCATGTTCTCCACTAGAAGGTAAGCTCCAAGAGGGCAGGGACCTGGATCTATCACTATGCATCATCAGCATGGAGAACGGTGCCCAGCACAGGACAGTGCCCCATAAACCTGAATTGGATACATGCAATCCAAGGGTAACTGAGCAAAGGGGGTGAACAGAGAGATGGCTTTCTGAAAGGAAGGGATTGAAAGTCATCTCATGAAGGGGACACTGTCTTTGGATAAAATGGGGTGCAGGAAATGCTACCCCAAAATATACCTTGGCATGCTGAATATTTTAAGCTGGAGGAAAATGCAGAAGCAGAAAGATCTCTCTTACCTTCTCCTACCTCCTCTTTTCTGAAGCAGGCCATAGAAACTGGCATTCCCCATACCCCTTCTTCCCTGAAGCAGGACATAAAACTAGGAAGGTCTCTCTCTGACCTTTTCCCTCTCCTTCCCAGAAGACCCTGATGTGGCAAGTATTCTGCTCCATATCCAGAAGGGAGGAAGGTCATACAGAGAGGCCAAGAATAATCTGAACAAACAGGCCTTGCTACGTTGCCCTCAGTTTATTACCTTTCAGTCATACCTTTTGTTCCCCAGTTATACTTCTACAGGGCTGCCCATAAAAATACATGATTTTCCTTGGATCTTTGGGTCTTCATTTTTTTTTCTCCATTTTCAACTTTCATGTGAAACTCTTGGGGTATATGTTCAGGTTTGTTACAAAAGTATGTTGCATGATGCTGGGGTTTGAAATACGATTGAACCTGTCCCCCAGGTCGTGAGCATAGTACCAAATAGGCAGTTTTTCAACCGATGTCTCTCTCTCCCTCCTCTTGGATTCCCCCACGTCTGTGGTTCCCATATTTATGCCTCTGTGTTGGGTCTTCATTTCTGAAGGTTCCTGTGTCACGTACAACTTACGTTAAATAAATGTGTTATGCCTTTTTGTTACAGGACTCTCAGCCATGAGACTCTTGGTGATGGGTAAGAAGAAGATATTACCTTGTATCCCCTACAGATAGGTAGCATGAACAGAAGAATGCATTCCATGTAAGGGTGCTTACTGTAACGAACACTAAGAGAAGGAAGGGGAGAGGGGAGGAAGACGACCTGCCCAGAAAAAGGGACTTATAAGCACCCCAACTCAAGGTCTTCTTCACAGAGTGACTCAGAGAACTTACTGTCATTCTGAGCAGGGGCATATTTTAGTTTAAAGTCTCCATAAACGCAAGATTGCAGCACAAAAAGGAAAACCGGGCTTGCTGAGTGTGAAACTGTTCAGTATCTCATCAATTGCACAGTGATCGTCCTATGAGTGTACAACCCGATTTCTCATCTTAATAAACCTTGGTCAAGAGAAAAGACTTCTGAAATTCTGAGGTATGAGTCCTCAGAAAAACTCCCTGATCATTTTCCTCCGAAGACCTGCATACAAAGAGAACAGTTGAACAGAGGGCCACCAACCCTCCTCTCAGCTCTGTGCTCTCCTAGAATCACCTTGGTCCAATCCTGGCTGAGCTTCTTGTGCTCAGAGCAGAGAATAAAACCCAGCATCTGGGAGGTCCTGGAGAGGAAGGGCTTTCTAACTGCCATTCTTCTTACAGTGTTATGTTTGGAAAAGAGTTTCTCTGAAAATTATACCATTGATTTCCCCTATTTATTTTCTCTGAAAGGTTTTTGTATCAAATTTGCCCACTCTTCAGATCAAACATGTCTGTGGGAAGCAAGACTTAGAAAAAGAAGTTACAAAAGCCTGCCTCTCTAAAGAGTAGTTCTCTGATACAAAGAGAGGCCCACGGAAAAGGAGGGAGAATGGTCACCTTGCCGGTGGGCTGGACTTCCCTTAGAACAGCAAGAGAACCAAGACGCTACCCCAGCCCAAGTGAAGCTCTTCTGCAGCCTCATCTTCAAAGAATCTCAGGGAAGCATAAAATGGCTTTTGACGGCAATTGATCTACTTTATTATTTGGTAAAGCTTCTGACTCCCTCACGACTCAGAATGTCAGCCTTTCCGTATCCACACCAATGGGTTGATAGATGACTCTATCTCTCCCCAGCACTGCAGAGTGCCCATTTCCCATAATATCCTCAGGTTCCAGAAGGAAGAAACATTTTAATGTTCACACTGTCCAAAACACAGCAGCAAATGAAGCATTACTCTTTCCAAAATCTGTCCTATTAATGGTGAAGCCTTAGTCACCGTTCTATTTATTCTAGGAAAAGTTGCTTAGTTAAGATTTGGTTTGTTTTGCCAATATAAAAACTGGAGACAATGAAATACCTCACACAGCACATCTTCTGGCCCACCTCTGGTGAACCTCACCCACGTCTACCATGATAGCCCCCTCATCTATGATCTTGTAAGGAATGACGAAAGGCTTTGGAGCCCCCAGACTTGCAGGATTCAAGTCCCTACATTCAGCTCATCTTCTGTTCCACTCAAGTACTTCTGAGCTTCAGAGGTTATTGATCCACCATCTCTCTTTGGAAGGTCAGGGTGGGAGGACTGCTTTCACCTGGGAGTTCAAGACCATCCTGGGCAACATAGTGAGATCCCATCTCTACCAAAACACAAAAAAATTAATTAGCTGGGTGTGGTGGTGCATACCTATAATCCCAGCTACCAGGGAGGTTGAGGTGGAAGTGTGACATGAGACCTGAGGGTCCGGGCTGCAGTGAGCCATGATCCTGCCACTGCACTCCAACCGGAGTAACAGAGCAAGACCCTACCTCAAAAAAGAAAAAAAAATAATTACAAAAATAATAAAGAAGGCCAGGCTCAGCAGCTCACACCTATAATCCCAGCACTTTGGGAGGCCAAGGCAGGAGGATTGCCTGAGATCAGAAGTTCAAGACCAGCCTGGCCAACATGGTGAGACCCCCTCTGTACTAAAAAAAAAAGTATACAAAGTAGCCAGGTGGTGCCTGTAATTCCAGCTACTTTGGAGGCTGAGACAGGAGAATCATTTGAACCCAGGAGGTGGAGGTTGCAGTGAGCAAGACCGCATCACTGCACTCCAGCCTGGGCAACAAGAGTGAAACTCCATCTCAAAAAAATAATAGTAATGATAGAATTAGAGTATGACTTTGACGGGTTACTGGGTAAGCATAAGGCTTCGCCAAGCAGCCAAGCCAGGAGTGCTTACAAAATGTGTCTCTTGCAGTGCACAAGATACCCACCTGGTTATTTATTTAAGAGAACATAGCACAGAGGTTTGACTGGAGGCTTTTTGAGGAACGCAGGACTTTGGAGAACGAGATCTAGGGGCACAACTCTGTAACTCTATAGCTGTCTGACCATTGGCTGAGAAACAGGCAAGGTACTGCACCTTTTCAGCAGCACGAATAGCATAAGTCCTTTCTCATTCTTTGTATGGGTCTGTAAGTGCAGTAGGGGTGGACCAGACCAGTAAAGTGGGAAGGCTGAAAGGCAGAAGCATCCTACAATCCTCCCCATAAATTCCGGCATTTAAACAAGAGCATATATGTGCTATTAGAGGAATAAATCTGACAAGTTTCAAGTAAAAACACTGCAATGTGACCTTAATAAATCTGCTAACTTGTTTCAAATTTGAGATATAAGTTAGTTTCTGATTTTGCAGGACTATTTCCAAATTAGGTTAATAAGGACACATTTTGGATAATGTTTAAGGCAGTTCTGTCCGACAGAAGCAAAATGTGAGTCATAAATGTATGCAACTGATGTCATTTTTAATTTTCTAGTAGCTACATTACAATTAGTAAAGAGAAACAGGTGAAACTAATTTTAAAAGTATATTTTATTTAACACAATATATCCAAAAAATTTTATCATTTCAACATGTCAACAATATAAAAATAATTATTATGGGCAGGGTGCAGTGGCTCATGCCAGTAATCCCAGCACTCCGGGAGGCCGAGGTGGTTGGATCACCTAAAGTCGGGAGTTCAAGACCAGCCTGGCCAACATGGTGAAACCCCATCTCTACTAAAAATAAAAATTAAAAAAATTAGCCATGCATGGTGGCAGGTGCCTGTAATCCCAGCTACTAGGGAGGCTGAGGCAGAAAAATCACTTGAACCTCGGAGGGAGAGGTTGCAGTAAGCTGAGACCGTGCCACTATACTCCAGCCTGGGCGACAGAGATTTCATCTCAAAAAAACAAAAGTAAAAATAATTATTATGAAATTTAGCTTTCCTTCTACTAAGTTCAAATCCAGTGTATTTTTACATTCTGGGCATACCACAATTCGGATCAGCCACATTTCCAAAGATCAGGAGCCAGAGGTGGCCACAGGCAGCCACGTTGAAGATTGTATTTCTAATCTGTTATCAGTATCATTGGACTTAAAAGCGGAAACAAACAAACAAAAATAGCTGTCAATATAATAAAACGTAACACTGGTATAGAATAATTGTTTGAAGATGTGTCATTAGATTCTCCAGAAGGTCAATTCATGTTCTGATATTTAGAGCCTTCATTAACAGAGCTCATAAAAAAGTCCTTTTTCTTCTCCTGAAAAAAAAGAAAAGACACACTTTTTTTCAGTGTACAGAACAAAAGGAATCAGCTACCATTTGTTAAGATAACTCAATGCAGATTATCCATGGACCTCTCAACTTGAAGAATCAGATGTAATTGCAGGTCTGTGTTATAGGTAAGAACTGTCAGTGACAAGCACTCATATCAGAAGTGTGAGCCTGTTGTATCAAAGCACTTAATGAATGTGTACAGCATGTAAAGAATGAGTTTCTTAGCCATTACCAGTAAAGGTCACTATTTTCTAATTCGGAACCAGAAAATTACTCCCCAGGTGCCCCTTTGGGAAGAGAAGAAAGACAAAAACAAAGAAAATCCCTGGAGCCCGGTAATCACAGCCAGTCAGCAAGGACTGAAACACATTGTTTGTTCTCATCTTACCCATTGTGGATGTGCAGACAGGGACAGCCCAGTGTTCCAATGGGACGGACACAGATGCACCAGAGGAGATTGTTCGACCCTTTGTAAATGCAGTACCAAGCCCGCCTAGACAATGCCAACACAAGGGCCAAAACACTGGTAATTCAACACTTACGGCTATGGTAACAACCCATTTGTGCTAATGTAATCAATGAATGGCTAATCTGGTGCCAGAAGAAATGCCATTTAATTGCATGGAAAAACATAATTCAATTTAAAAAGTGATTGATTGAGGAGCCAAAGAAATACAGTTTGGCCGTGTATTCAGTATTTTCAGGTAAATGAAATCGAGTAACTGGCAATTGGCTTTACTGGGGCTCCGTTATTCCTAGACCCCTGCAATGAATGGCTTGGTACATGTGGTCTTACTTGTCAATGCTCCCCAGTCTCATAAAAAAACTTTCCTTTCTAGTTGACCCTCATTTGCTTTTCCTTAATCCTAATACAGATCACTAGCAAGTCCCTTAGTATCTTTACACCTGCAGAGAAAAAAAAATATTCTTATTCTTTGTCTTTTTATCAGTGGCTTCTGATAAGAAGACTGAGTTTTTTTAAAAATGCAATTCAAAATGTAAGGCCGATAGCCTCGCCAGGAGCCGGATGGACAATACTCACCCCCTCCGCACCTGATAACACTTATCAGGAGGCCGGATGTCCTACTGGCGCCTGCCTTCTCCATGCAGGCTCCCCACTCCTGCATTCCACCCCAAGCCCCACCCTCAGCACTAAATCATACTGTCAGCCCAAAATTCAAAAATCCCGCGGAGAGCCTAACCAATGGCAGCTCGCCAAGTCCGGGTCCAGTCTCTCTCTCTCTGACCAATACACGTACCCATGCTTTGTTACCTTCTCCAGCCCACCTGTCCATAGCCCTGCTGGACTACCAATGGCAACTTGCCAAGTCCAGGTCCAGTCTCACTATGACCAATGCAGTTGCCCATGCTTTGTTTCCCCACTGACCAATCTATTGCCCTCACCCCCTATAAAACCCCACTCCCAGAACGGCCGGGTGCGACTTCTCTGGCCCCTCTCTCTCTCTCTCCCTCCCCCGGGACCACAGAACCTCGCCCGGGAGCTGAATAAACTAGAATTTAATTTGTCTCATGCTGGCCTCAGTTTCCTCATTTTAAACTCGGCAATATCCTTATGAGAATAACCTTACACAAAAGATACTAGGAAGTGGAAAAACTCGAAGTATTATGGAAATTCAATCCGTTTAAATTGGATGTGCTAAGTTGATCAGGAAGTAAAGAGGTTGAAATATGCTTCATATGACACTGCTATGAGGAATTTAAAGAGAGAAATTTAGAGAAAGTGGTGCTGAGAAGGTATCTGAAAGAAGCTTTGGGATAAATTTCTGTTAATTGCCTGTGATGTAAATAGGGATATTCAGGAAGAGGTCACATGGAGAAGAATATGAGTGACTTATAATGAGATACACCTTAAGTGGCAGTTAAGGTAGAAGAAGCTGTAGTGTAATAAGATCCATTTACACCTGAATAAAGTTTAAACAGATAAACCAAGACTATGAAAACTGGGTCTCAAATAAGATCAACACCAAAAGCAGATGTGAATCAGGCACGGTGCTGTGCACCTACAGTCCTACTTAGGTTCTTAAGAGACTTATGGTGGAAAATACTTTAAGCCCAGGAGTTCGAGTCCAACCTGGGCAACATAGGGAGATCCTGTCTCAAATTAAAAAAAAAAATAAAAAACAGATGTGCTTTATAGCCATATGTTAAAAATGCTGAAAAGCTAATGTTTTAGCTGCTGTTTGTCTAAGTAGTCACAGTCTGTCAATGCACTGGTAGAAGCAGATGATATCCCTGGACGCAAAGCTCACATGGAGAACACTCCTCTCTACAGACATCCCTCTGTTCCTGGAGAGTGGGATTTGCAGAGCAGATTATTCATTGTAGTCACTGGCTGCCTAGATCCCTCATCTGTTATTGGAAGCCCTTAGAAGAAAGGTCTTGAAATTTGTGGTTCTTCCAGCTCCTCTGTCTACAGTTGGCACACAAGCTTCCTATGAACTTGACACTTGTGCTATTTATATTTCTATCCATTCATTAAATAACTATTTATTGAATCTCTGTCCTGTGTACTCTACAAGGCACCAGGGGCTAAAACAAAGAACTTCTCCTTTCCTCCTGATCTCCTTGATAGAGAAGGCAGACATTAATTAATTAATAAAAATATAAAATGTAGCTGTGACAAAAGTTTGCAAGTAAAGAGCTTGGTGCTATAAGAGAGCCTAAAAGAGGGGCCTGCCTTTGTCAGGGGTATCAGGAAAGACTTCTCCAAGTTGCAAAGCAGTGGAGTGGTCTGGAAGGTAAGGTTAACTAGGTGAAGAGCGGAGAAATGAAGATTTCAGGTAGAGGAAACAGGATGTGCAAGGACTCAGATAGGAAGAAACATGCCAAATGGCAAGAACTAAAAGAATGACAGTATGACTAAAATAGAAAGAGGGAATTCTGGAGATCTGGGCAAAACGGTAGTGACCTAGACTAATGTCATAGCAGTTGATTTGAAGGAAACATGAGGGGGATTAGAGAAAGAATGGAAGGGCTTTGATGATAGATTAGCAGGAACATATATTAGTGACGGTTCTCCAGAGAAACTGTACCAATAGGATAGAGAGAGAGATAAGTAAGATAAAATTTATTACAAGAATTGGCACATCAGATTATAGAGAGCAAGAGTCTAAAGATATGCCATCTGTAAAGCTGGGGAACCAGGAAATCCAGTAGTGTAATTCAGTTCAAGTTCGAAGGCCTGAGAACCAGGAGCTCCCATGTCCAAGGACAGGAGAAGATGGATAGCCCAGCTCAAGAAGAGAAAGCAAATTTGCCCTTCCTCCTCCTCTCTGTTCTATTCAGGCCCTCAAGAGATTGGATGATACCACCACATTGGTGAGGGTGGATAGTCGCCCCATATACTGATGCAAATGCTGATCTCTTCTGGAAACTGTCTCATAGACACACCCAAAGTTAATGTTTTACTGGCTATCTGAGCATCCATCCCTAATCCCAGTCAAGTTGACACATAACATCAATGATTACAGTACCTCAGATGAGAGGGAAAAGAAAAATCAATCATCACTCCTACGCTGTATTTTCAAGTTGAACAGTTGAGAGGTAATATATTCTGAGTTAGGAAGCCTTCTGGCTGTGTGCTGGGAGGTTTTGTGTTGTGTTGAGAATGGGAGGGGTTTTAGAGGAGAGATCAAATCAATGATTTCACTTTTATCATGTTAACTTCCAGTTTTTTCTGTGGTATTCTAACGGATAGGTCAAAAAGGATAAGTAGATTTAGACTCAGAAGAAAGGCCCTGGCCTTTAGATAGACAGCTGGGAACTAACAATATCAAGATGATATCTCAATAAGGAGAAAATGGAAAGCTCATCCAGGAGAGATTTCAGAGAGAAAAAACAGTTCATTCTAAGCCCCAGGGAACCTCAACATTTAGAAATTTAGTAAAGAGAGACAAACAAGCATAAGGGACCAAGAAACAGGAGCGAGCTCATAGAAGAGAAAAATCAACAATCTTTGAATCACAGCGGCCAACAAGCAAAATATTTCAAGAAGTATGTGGTCATCTATGCCAAATGCCTGTAATAATAATACATGTTTGATAAATACAGAAGGGCATCCACTAGATCAGAAACATGGAGATCCCTGGGGCCCTTCGCAAGGTAGTTTTAATCGCATGTGAGAGGCAGAAGCTGTGATGTAAAAAGTAAAAGAATAAATACGGCAGGGAGTGAACGACCCCTCTCGCAGATACCATCGCCCCCTCGTAACACACAGCATGTGTGAGACAACCTTTGGGTGACATCTGGCTACTAAAGTTTAAAAGGAGGGTTTGGGCTCAAGAAAAGTCTCTCTTTTTTAATGAGATATACTTACTGTTTATTTATGTATTTTATTTATTTATTTATTTATTTTTGAGACGGAGTCTCACTCTGTCGCCCAGGCTGGAGTGCAATGCTATGGCGCAATCTTGGCTCACTGCAACCTCCACCTCCTGGGTTCAAGCGATTCTCCTGCCTCAGCCTCCCGAGTAGCTGGAACCACAAGCACACACCACCATGCCTGGCTAATTTTTGTTCTCTGTTTGTCTCAATCAGTGGTGTGTTGGTAAATGCTTAACAAGGGGCTCTCAGAGGGAAAGCTCTGTTGTGTAGCATTACCGGCTCTGCAGTGTAAATACTCTCACAGGGGTTGATTTCAAGCTATCCACGTGACATCACTGGATGTAGACTTGGGAAGAGATGCTCAGAATCGGCTCCTGCAAGCCAGTACCTCCCGGCTCCAGCACAGCTCTAAGGCTGATGTTTGCATTTTGAGGGGCATCATTGATGCCAAATGCCTGTAATAATAATACATGTTTGATAAAGACAAAAAGTCATCCACTAGATAGGAAACATGGAGGTCCCTGGGGCCCTTCGCAAGGTGATGTAATTCAGTTCAAGCCCAAAGGCCTGAGAACCAGGACTTGACTCCAGTGGAGCTCCTGGTTCTCAGCGATTTGCAATGTGGGGCATAGAGACCAAAATCAAAGGAACAAAATCCTTGCAAAGGATAGAGGGGAAGGGATTCAGCGGACAAGAGAGAGTAGGAACATTCCTCCATTCTAATAGGAGATAAAAGGAAACAGGTGCAAACGTACATGTTGACAGAATTCCCATCTGTCCTTTTTCTTCATAAAGAAAGAGTCGAGATCATCAACTCAGAAAGGAAGGGGCTCAGGAATTTAAGCTGAATAAAAAAACATTTGAAATATTTATTACAAATGGTGGGACGATGAATTGGATTTTTATTTTACAAGTATGGTACCATTTTCATAATGAGATTCTAAGCTACTTGAGGGCAGAGAATGTCTGATATTCTCATGGTATTCTTTGCGTCTCCTCGCATTGTATTCTCCACATGATTAGGATCAAGAAATTCTTATTCACTGACTGACCCTGAAATTTGGGATTAAGATCTCTGTCTGGGATGAAACTGATATACTTCATAAACTCACCACTCCCTAAGCATTCATTATTAGACTTAAATAATATAATTTCCATGGTGAAAAACATAAAAATCCAACTTAACTACCAATTTGGGATTCATTAAAAGATCTTCCTCGGCATTCCAAATTCACCTTGGGTGGTAACCTGTACCCTACATACTTTACATTCTAGCTTAGTGGTAGAGAAACCCCTTAACATTTTTTTTCCCTACTCCATGGCTGAATTCTTATGCCACAACTTCCCTCATTTTGCAGGGGAAGAAGACTCTCACCTAAGCCCCAACTTCACCTTTTCTACTTCTGATTATCATCATGCAGATACCATCGCCCCCTCATAACATACAGAAGCCTTTCCATTTTGCTGACTGTCCTCACTCTGCCCACTTCTTTAATATGCATACAGGGTAGGACTTTATGTGCTGGGCAAATCTGAGGGGCTCTGCCCTAGGATTCCAGGGAAAACCCATCACCCCACTGCCACCACCCTGAGGACATACCACTGCTCCCTCCTTTATAGTTACTGTCTTTTTGCATTTTGCATCCAGCAGGCCATATTCTTTTCATATTTCTATAGACTTTCATCATCCTCAATCACTCATTCAACAAACATTGGTTAAGTGCCTTTTTTTGCTTGGCTGTGTGGGGAATACCAAACTAAGAGTGACTTACCCTCTTTTGTCTCCTACACAAAGACCATAGTCCAAACTCCTCATACCTCTTTGAAGCATACGTAGCAGATGTCTGTGAAGCACCTACTGTGTGTGCCAAGGCCTGTAATAAGTATTTTATGTGTCTTATCTGATTGGTCCTTAAAAGCTAGTCCATGAGCCAGTAAATTTTATGATATGATCTTTTTTCTGGTCTGCAACGTATTAGAAATAAATGTTGCAAAAAGCCAAATATATCCATTCTAAAAAACTGTTTCATGTTCCAAAATTACGTCATTTCTACTTTTATTAATAACATAATGCCTCTTTATTATATAAGAGTGGCAGATTTGATCTGGGATGTTTGATTTTCTTTTTTATGTTCTTAGTTGGTAAAATAAAGGCAATCTTATGTGAGTTTCCAGTGTTAGTAAGAATTCTTTGTTTGCAAGTCATAGAGAACACGACAGGCTGGCACACAGAACTGAATTCAGGTAGACAAGTAGAAGGCCTTCAAGCAGAATTGGATCTTTTTTTTTTTTTTGAGACAAAGTCTCACTCTGTTGCCCAAGCTGGAGTGTAGTGGTGCAATCTCAGCTCACTGCAACCTCCACCTCTCAAGTTCAAGCAATTCTCTTGCCTCAGCCTCCCAGGTAGCTGGGACTACAGGCACACGCCACTGTGCCTGGCTAATTTTTGTATTTTTAGTAGCGACAGGGTTTCACTATGTTGGCCAGGCTGGTCTTGAACTCCTGACCTCATGATCCACCCACCTTGGCCTCCCAAAGTGCTGGGATTATAGGTGTGAACCACCTCACCTGGCCGCAGAATTGGATCTTGAAGTTCATGATGCTCCTGGAGTTCTGGCTCCTTTTTGAGGTTATTTTCTCCACTTACTTGCCCATCTCCTTTGTGACAACTTTATCCCCAGGCTGGGTTCTCATTGTAGTGAAAAAGCTGCAGCCAATCCAAAGCCTCAAATAAGTCTGCTATGCTGTTCAGAGAAGGTGAAAGGGCTTTGGTTGCTGCATACCAGGCAAAAACCTCAAGGTTTACTTCTATTGCACCAGCTGGGTCACCTGTCCACACACGAACAAATCACCGTGGCCGTGGGAGCTGCAGGATGGAAGGTTCTTTTGCTTTAACTTTTGAAAGAGAGGAAGACATTCTTTCCAATGGAGGCGGGAAGGTAAATGACAATACCAGCAACAGCTAACAGAAAGTCCGAGGTGCTGGATGCCTTCCAGTGCCTTCTGTAGATTATCCAATTTAATCCCCACAGACACTAGATGAGGGAGATTTTATTAGGAACCCATTTCACAGAGGAGGACACTGAGGCTTGTGGATAAAAGGTAATTTGTGTGTCAAATCATAAGGTTAGGAAGACTAGAATTGTTGAGGCTCAGAATCCAATACCTTAAAATATGGTGTTTTGCCACGCTAAGCTGAAGAAGGTCTCTCTGACCTCCCCCGTTCCTGTCTCTCAATCCTCCGTCTCTCCCAAAGCACTGGATGCAGTTCCTTGAAGTTCCCCTATCTGTCTAAAGCCTAGATCTGCCAAAGAATAAAACAATTACCTCTGGTCCCTTCCCTGAGTTTTCATGACCTCATATGCAGGAAGAAAGACTGAAGTCTGTCAACATACCTGAACAGACTTTTGTTACAAACCATTGTCTTGGTTGGAGGTCCAAAGACTCTGTTCCAGGCCACTGTATGTTCTTCAAGTTCATTGAATTTCCCTAAAAATAATGTACTACTTGTAAGGTTATTTTTGTAAGGATATTGCCGAGTTTAAAATGAGGAAACTGAGGCCAGCACGAGACAAATTAAATTCCAGTTTATTCAGCTCCTGGGCGAGGTTCTGTGGTCCTGGGGGAGGGAGAGAGAGAGAGGGGCCAGATAAGTCGCGCCCGACCGTTCTGGGCGTGGGGTTTTATAGGGGGTGAGGGCAATAGATTGGTCAGTGGGGGAACAAAGCATGGGCAACTGCATTGGTCATAGAGAGACTGGACCCGGACTTGGTGAGCTGCCATTGGTCAGGCTCTCGGCGGGATTTTTGAATTTTGGGCTGAGAGCATGATTTAGTGCTGAGGGTGGGGCTAGGGGTGAATGCAGGAGTGGGTGTGGGGATCCTGCATGGAGAAGGCAGGCACTGAGCAGGACGTCCAGCCTCCTGATAACAGTGTTATCAGGTGCGGAGGGGGTGGGTATTGTCCATCCGGCTCCCAGCGAGGCTACCGGCCTTACACTACTCTCTTAAAGTCATCCATATTTCCCCATTTCTCTTTCCCTAAGAAGTAATGCATATAATGTGAACCCAAAATATCTGAGACCGGTCCCAGTCCATTTAGAAAGTTTGTTTTGCCAAGGTTAAGGACATGCCTGTGACACAGCCTCAGGAGGTACTGAAGACCCATGCCCAAGGTGGTCTGGGTACAGCTTGCTTTTACACATTTTAGGGAGACATGAGCCATCAGTCAATATGTGTAAGATGTACATTGGTTTGCTCCTGTAAGCAGGACAACTCCAGGTAGGGGCTTCCAGGTTAGAAGTACATAAAAGACAAAAGGTTGCATTCTTTTGAGTCCTTGATCAGCCTTCCTCTGAATACACAATTTAGCCTGGCTTGGTGAATCTTCCTTTTTACATAAACAATATGGCAGAGGAAGGAATCAGATATGCATTTGTCTCAGGTGAGCCTCAAGAGGGATGACGTTGAGTTCTGTCTGTTGTTCACAAGCAATTTCCTTTTAGGCAAATTGTGAGGGAGGTCTGTAGCTTCTTATCTTTGTAGCTATCTTATTTAGGAATAAAATGGGAGACAGATTTGCCTGACATCATTTCCAGCTTGATTTTTCCCTTGGATTCATGATTTTGGTCCCAAGATTTATCTTCCTTCACAAAAAGCATGTGTACCACTTTGGGATATAGGGTCATCACTCTATGATTTCCTTCTTATGCGTGTTAAGTGCATATGCCTTTTCTCCTATTAATCTGCCCTTTCTAGGCTGATTTTCTGTGATTTTTCAGAAGGCAAAGGAGAGTTTTCCATTGGCTTCTATAGAATCCAACTTCATCTACCCCAGAGCTCTTGCTCCTACCCATCATCCTGCTTTCTATACTGCCTCTAGGCTGGTGCATCTGCAGCTGTTTTGTCACTAGGAGAAGAGAGCTTGCCTAAGAACAAAATCAATCAAGCCAAAGCCTAAATCAAGAGAGGAGAGAAATCAAGTCCTGATCATTTCATTTGAACTCATAGATCAAACCATGTATGAAGCTAAAACTACCTCTGCATCAATCTAAAACCATTCATAGAACTAAACCATGCACACTTGAAACTACGTACAAAGCTTATTATGCATGAAGCTAAAGCCATCTTTAAACTAAGACACGTAAGACAAATTTTTGCTTCTGCAAATTTAGGCATTCTATTATTTGCCACAGGAAAAAACACATAGAGCTAAGAAATACAAATATTTGAGGGAAATTCTCAAACTTTAGAAATTCTATGCCAAATATACTGCAGTGTTAGGAACCAATATTACATGGATCAGTATGGCTAACCTATATAATGTGACCTTGGTGGCTTTTTATTTTACCATTATCTAACATATGCTGCAATTAAAATATTTTTTAAAAAGAACAAAAATATTGTAAACAGCATAATCAATTGGTATGTACAAGTTATCATTGAAGCTTCATTCCCCATATCTCAGGGCTGCTTTTATATTTTGGTCAAGGACGTTCAGCAACCGGATATGTAAGGCAGTGTGATTCCTTCATGCTTGTAAATCAGAACAAAGATCAGCATTCTTTATTAGCATACGATGCTTCTAAAGAGAGACCATCTCCTTGAAAGACCCATGCAATGCTAATGTTCACATAGAAGTGCAGGAACCTGGACATCATTGCGATGACAAAAAGAACTCTCACTTTAAGATGATGTGGGATCTCTTAGTGGCACCAGGGGTGTGTACACAGGAGAAAATGAAAACAAAATAATTAATAATAAAACCAGTCAATGGGATGCGGATCTCTTTTTTTTAAGCTAGTGTCCAGAATTTTTAACAGTCCTGGTCTTGCTCTGAATTGTGGACTAACTCTGACGTCACAGCCTCTCCCTTAAACTCTTTCTTTCTAACATGCCATCTATACCCCCAGGGTTTCCCCTTACTGCAGCTCCCCTAAGATGGATATGGACACTACAGGAGAGACTAGGATAGGCCACTGGGTGCAGAAACCTCAATCCTGGTCACATTTGGTCCTGGGCTTATTGTCCTGTGGAGCCAGGATGCTGAATTAATGTTCTGATGTATGGGGGCAGGGAAATTATGCATGCGGGAACTATAGCAATTATGTTAATTGAGGAGACCTCTTTGTTGTGGGATTTCCAGAGCAAGAAGCAGCTTGTGTCAGAGATTTACAGTAGAAGTCCTAAAACTAAGACCGGCAGGTGTGCCCCAGGGGGTGAAGACTGAGAGGTTAATCTGGGAACAGAGAAACTGTGCTGGAACCAAGCATTAACAAGCTACAACATAAGGTCCAAGCATGAATAAGGAGGAGGGGGCTGTGGGAGGGGAGGCAAGAAGGCAAAAAAGCATCATCTCTGGAAATTCACGCGTGAGAAAAAAGGTTCAGCCAGAAACTAATTTTAGACGGCTAAGAAAATAAAGGCTATGCAGTTGCTGCTCAGAAAGCAAGTCAACACAAGTCAAGGCGGGCGACTCTGGGGGGTGTTGGTGAGGCCCGTGCGCTGTGTGTCCAGGCATGGGCTAGACCTCCAGATTTGAGCAGATGCTGCCCCCAGAAGAAGATGGGGCCCCTGAAGAATGAAGAGTGCACTCTCTCCCTCTGTCAGTGGCACCCCTCGCATGGCCCACATGAGAAACCTAAGAAGGCTCTGTTAAACGTAGGAACACACCCATCTAAAACATTCTCTATACTCCTTCAGGCCAAGGGAAGAAACGGCTATATTTTAATTTTTCTCTGTAGTGTGTTCTCTTGCCACATAAAATGGAGAAAAAACAGGGAGGAAATGGGACTACTGGTTTACCGAAATTAACCCGTAGTTGAAAAGGCATCTTCTCTTGACCCAGAAAATGAGGAATCATTTCTTTTTTAATTTCCAAAATCAGTCCTTCTTTCTGTATGGGAACTTCTTGTGTCTCACAATCTGTTAAAGTATAATCTGTTCCTGAAGGAATAATAAACAAATGAACAAAAACGCTCTGTGTGAATGGAATTTCCACCTCCAACTTCATTCATCTCTGGTTTTCTGCCTCCTTTTATGGCCATAGGTCTGCAGTGAGCAGGTCATAACCACTCCCATCTCTTTCTGACCATCTCTTGTTCCTTAACCCTGATGATCTTGACCCCTACCCTCATCTCTTTATTGAAACTGCTTCGAGATGCCTCTGATCCCCTTATCAAATGCAATCGATGCCTTTTCCTGGGTTCATATTCTTCTTGACCATCCTGTAGCAATCAGAAGTGTTATCTGTTATCCACAGCCCTCAGAACGGAGTTTCTTTAGCGTCAGTGATCCATTGAGGGTGTAGTTCTCTAACTACTTAGCAACTCTCCAAGTCATCGGTAATGGCTTTCACCTGGCATCCACATCAGACTACCCTGGGGGCTTGTTATAAGGCAGATTGCTGAGCCCCAACACTACAGTTTTGGGTCAATAGATCTGGGTAGATCAGCTCAGAAATTGCAAACCAAACACATTTTCAAGTGATGCTGTTGTATCTGGTCCAGGCACCACCCTTCAAGCACCACTGCTCAAATAGTTGTCAGCATAGGGAGTGCATTAAAGTTGCCTGGAGCTGAGCCATATTTAAAAATATGCTTAGGCCCCAGTACAGACCAAGTCAGTGAGAATCTCTGGGGTGGGGCCTGGGTTATCCCTGTGGTTCTAACATAAAGTCAATGTTGAGTCTGCATTTGTCTCCTTCCTGAGTTCCACTTGTCATGCAAATTGCTATGGTACCCAGTGTCAGGCTCAGTCCCTCTCATCTTTGTCCTTCAAGCTTGGTATTCTCTCCCTCCTGGCAAGATATTACAAAGCCTGACCTAATACACTGGCTATGGAAAAAGAGACAAGGTCAGCTTTAAAAGATATTTGGAATCCAGAAGTAACTCTTCTTAGTGGCCAGTTAAATATGAGCACTGGAGGAGAAAAATAATTCACTTATTTAGTATTAGTTATTGAAATGATATTTGCACTTTTCTCAAATACTCACCGTCAACATCTACCCAATAATCTTCACAAATATCATGCCAAGACCTGTATCCACCAGCTAGAAAATAGTTTATTCATCTACTCAGGGATCAGAAGGCGTAACCTCCCTGTTACCTTGCCAAAAAAATAATAAAGCCTATTGGGAAACAAGATTTTTTTTTCCTTTTGAGACAGAGTCTCACTCTGTCACCCAGGCTGGAGTGCAGTGGCGCGATCTCAGACCACTGCAACTTCTGCCTCCCGGGTTCAAGTGATTCTCCAGCCTCGGCCTCCCGAGTAACAGAGATTACAGGCGCACACCACCACGTCCTGCTAATTTTTGTATTTTTAGTAAGGACGGGGTTTCACCATGTTGACCAGGCTGGTCCCCAACTCCTGACCTCAGGTGATTCACCAGCCTCAGCCTCCCAAAGTGCCAGGATTAGAGGCGTGAGCCACCACGCCTGGCCTGGAAACAAGATTTTGTTTAGTTTGTTTGTTTCACGTTCTTGGAGGTTTCATTTCTTCTTTTCTTTCTTCTCCTGATAACCCAAACTTCAGTAAGAATCTCACATTTGCTGTTTGCTTTGTGGTATCAATTTGCTCTCTCTTCATGTGTATTCATGCACAAGCAGCTTTTTCTTTTCTTTTTATTTCTTTTACTATATTTTCCCTCTTTGCATCCAAAGTAGCCATTTGTTCCAGGAACGTTAGATGGATCAATATTAAAACATTTATCCATTAAGTTGATTACAACAGCAAATTAAATAAACAGGCAGTGAAAAGGCATTTGATAGATTTCAGCAAACATAACTATTGCTGAAATAAACAGAAATACATAGAATGCCCTAAGTATGATGAAGACTATTATCAAAGACCAAAATCAAACATCCTATTAAAATGTGAAATAGTAATCAATTTCATTAAAACCAGAAATAAAACAGGGATACCTTCAAGTATCATTTATATTCAACATGGTTTTGGAGCATCTAGCTAATGTAATAGTAAAGGAAATGAAATGAGTAGAATTAATTTGGAAATGAAGACAGCAAATTACCTTTATTTATAGATTGTATAACCATATGCCTAGAACAGCCAAGAGAATATAGTAATGATTTTTTAAAACTATTAAAGAGCAAATTTGGTTTAAAAAACTTCATAAATGCACAAAAGTCATCTTTGTATTAGCTGAAGTCATTTAGAATGAAAATACAGTTTCAAAAATTCCGTTAATGATCAATTACATTCAATATTAAATTGCCAAGGAATCAACAAAAATGTTCTATGTGAAAAATACAATGAAAATATAAAATAAAATCTAAATAAATGGATGAGGAAACAATATCACAAAAATGTCAATTCTTCTCAATATAAATTAACTTTTAAGAAAAATTATAAAAGATTATTTAATGAAAATGGTTAGTATGATTTTAAATGTTTTATTGAAAGATCAATGTTGGCCGGGGGCGGTGGCTCACGCCTGTAATCCCAGCACTTTGGGAGGCCAAGGCAGGCAGATCACGAGGCCAAGAGATCGAGACTATCCTGGCCAACATGGTGAAACCCCGTCTCTACTAAAAAAATACAAAACTTAGCTGGGCGTGATGGAATGCGCTTATAGTCCCAGCTACTCAGGAGGCTGAGGCAGGAGAATTGCTTGAACCCGGGAGGCGGAGGTTGCAGTGAGCCGAGAGCATGCCACTGCACTCCAGCCTGGCACCTGGTGACAGAGCGTGACTCTGTCTAAAAAAAAAAAAAAAAAAAAGAAAGACAGAAAGATCAATGTGTAAGGATCACTAAGACAATAAAGAAAAAGAGTAAGGGAGAGATTATACATGAAATGGTGCAATCAAAATAGTACGGTACTGGCATAAGAAGGGTCAAATAAATCAGTAGAAAAGTGTCCAGAAGTAGCTCCAAGCATATGTAGAAACTTAATATATGATAAAGGTGATATTTAAATTCAGTCATGAGAGAATGGTTTATTTTATAAGTGAGACTGGAATAATTGGTCATTCATCTGAAATAAAGCAACGTTAGTCTCTTACTTCAGTCCATATACAAAAATAAACTTCAGATGAATTAAAGATCTAATGTAAAAAATAAAGCATTCAAGATTTGGGGGAGAAAATGTAGGAGAATATTTATGTAGCCATTGGGTACAGAAGTCCTTGTTAAGCAAGAAGAGATCCCCAAAGCTATAAGAAAAAAAAACAAATAAATGCTATTTCAAAAACTAGAAATGTCTAAATGGATAAAGGCACCATAAATAAAATTCAGGGGACTGTGATAGATTGGTAAGAACATTTCCCAATATAACATTTGCCAATATTGGCAATAAGAATATTTCCCAATAAGCTCAAAGAGTTAATATCCCTGTTGTACAATTAATTGTTTCAAGATCAAATAAAAATAGACAAATGGGCATGGCATAATGAACAGGAAATTTGTTCAAGGGAAAACGCAAAGGAAAATTTGTTCAAGGGAAAAAACAAACATCTGAAGAGATGGTCAGTCTTGCTCGTGGACAGGCAAATACAAATCAAAACAAATCATATGCTTTCCTCCACTCTTGGATTAGACAGAACATCGGGTCTAGTGGGGACAATGGTGATGATGAAGATGATGACAAAGATGACAACTACACTGTGTTTACAAGGTGCCAGTCATAAAATTGGCATAAAATTCTAAGAATTTTATGTGTAATTGTTCTTTTAAACCTGTCAATAGCCCATGAAGTAGGCACTATTATTACCCTCGTTTTGTAGGTGAGAAAATTTATATGCACATATGAAATAGAATTTTCAGAAAACAATACTTACTCTTACCACATGCAAAGTTCTATGTTATTTACTATTCTTCTCCTTGCCGCTTCACTTAAAAATGACTGGCCGGGTAAATTGATTTTATGATACGCAAAGGGGTAAACCCACAAGCTGAAAACCCCTGACTTCCAGAGATGTTCACAGATTATTAAAATAATGAGTTTCTGAGTAAAATGCATACTTTGGCCTCATTTATAGAAGAAGAAAAGAAAGAAAGGAGGAAATGAAGAGGAATGCATCACATATGTGAGTATGTCCTTTCTAGAGGTGTTATATGTGTTTATGAGTGCAGAAAAAAGATGTGGAAAGAGCCACATCTTTTGATATTGATTACCTGGAGAGATTGGGGTAGTGAGCATCTTTTGCTTGTATGTCTCTGTTTGTCATGCCCAAAAAGAATGCTTTCCTTTTGGAGTTTTTAAGAACAATTCAACAAACTGGAACAAAAGAATTTTGTGATCTGTAAACTTCTGTGCTCCGGGATTAAAACCTAAGCTTTCCTAACTTGATTGCATCTCACGCTTAAATGGCCCTAATTTAACATTTGGCTCCCATTTATTAAAAAAAATAAATCTTTCAATTCTATCTACAAAACCTACTGGGAGAGGGATAAACCTGATTATGGAGTCTTCCTATCAGAGAAGAAGGGTAAATCACTGTTCTCACCTACAGTAATAATGCAATTGAATGAAGGGACAGGAACTCACAGAAAAATATCTAAAAAGAATCACAAAAAATGTTTATAGGAGAGATGTATAATTCCATCAAATGAAGTTTCTTTCATTCATTCGTTCAACATGCACCTGATTTGATTTATTTTACCTGTCTGACATACTAAAACTGCTCTTTACATTTTCAAGTAATTGATAGAGGTTTTAGCGTTCCCTTTAGGCCTTCCTCCAACTGAGTTGTTCAAGATTCCTAGGGGCTTACTGAGTTCAAATGTAACATAGGGCTGATTTCTTCTTACAAAGGCTAAGAGTGAAAACGTAATTTGAATTTTCAGTCAACCTCTGTGGCTGCTAGTGCTGTTTGCCAGCTCCACCTTCTGGGCACAGGCTAGGATTGCACAACCCTGCCCACAATGGGGTTACAGGCAGCTACAGGACTCACTTTGTCCAATGAAATGAGAACAGAATTGAGGTGTCATTTAAAATCCATTGCGTAAATGTGTTACATCCTTTTATGCCTCAGTGACGGCAGAAACAGGTGTCAAGAATATCTATTAGCCTGAACCTTCAATATCTATGATGGCATTCGGAATAACCTCAGAATAACCTGATGTTGTTCTAAGCCACTAAAACTTGAGTATTGCTTGTTACTACAACATAACCTAAATCTATCCTGACTGATAACACTCCGTGAGCACTTAGGGCTTAGTTGGAAACTGCTGGTTTGCATCACTGTTCAGACCGGACCTTACAATTGAAAGAATATTTATGCACTGCTGCGTCGAGGTCTTTGCTCTCTGGAAACCTGGCGGAATCCAAGTGATGCACTTAATGGGATTCAGTACTGTAATCATTTTAGCTACACTCAAATTCTTAACCACTGTCCTCTGAAGCACATTACCTTTGCCTGGGTAGCTGAGTACAGAAGAACTTCTAGCCTCAGCCATAGGCTACATTAGAAATTCTCAGTGACCTTAATACCAATGTTGTACCCAGGTCACTAGACCAACTGTGCACCTCATGAGTTTCTCTTTGGGATCCCTGGGTCCTTATCTGACCAAGAATCTTGCTCAGTGCCACCTCGGGCCACTTCATTGGGTTTAACTAATTTCAAATATTTGGATAAGGATTTTAGATGTTGATCTCTTGTCCGCAGAAAACCCCAAGTTCCATATGCAATCGGTGACTCTCTTGCAAGGGTTCCTACTAAAGAATCTCAGGGAGGAGCAACATTCATCAATCCACAAAAGACTTGGTTACGTCCTATGTTGGGCTAGAGCCAGCTCCTGCAGCATACAGGCTCATGAGAACCGATTGTGACTGCGGTGTGCAGCTCTTCCCAAACCTGCCTTCAGAAACTCAAATTACATTGTTTTGTTTTGTTTTGAGACAGGGTCTCATTCTATCACCCAGGAGTGCAATAGTACAATCATAGCTCACCACAGCCTTGAACATCTTGGCTCAAGCAATTCTCTCACCCCAGCATCTGGAGTAGTTGGGAATACAGGTGTGCACCTAGCTAATTTTTAATAAAAAACTTTTTTGTAAAGATGAGGTCACACTATGTTGCCCAGGCTGGTCTTAAACTCCTGGGCTCAAGAAATCCTCTCTTCTCAGCCTCCCAAGGTGCTGGGATTGCAGGCATGAGCTACCCAGCCTAGACTGGTGTTGACCACAGTGTATTTGCACAATAGGAACAGGCAGTTGCTACAAATCAGAGGTTTGTTGGGTTTGGTTTTTTTTTTTTTGTCCTTGGAGAGTCCCTTGTTGAACATTAACCAGCACACCACTGAGTACATCTTCCTCTTCTACAGGTGCCTGCTGCCTCCTTACAACTTCTTAATTGAGAAGGCTCACTGACATAATTCTTCCTGTGACAGGAAAAATTCTTCCATCTTTTCTTGCTATTGGCCCCTATGACTTAGTAGTCACTGGCTTACTGTTTTCAATTTCACCTCGTTTGATACCCTACTATAAAGAAACTGTATTAAACACCTATTATGTGCCAGGTACTAAGAAGATAATAATGAGCAAAACAGAGATTCTCCCTACTGCATTAGAGATTCATCTTAGAAGTCTGGAAGAGCAAGGGCACCTACCACTGATGTAAGATATTTTTAATATCATATCCCTTATTTGTCATTTTTGTTTCATTTCCTCAGAGTTAATAAATAAATTGGCATGATTATTTCAAAGATAGCAGTTATAGTGACCCTCCGTTACTGTTTCTGTGGTCCATAACACGTTTTTAGGAACCATCAGCCTCACATCATGTAATTCTAGTAGAACTATCAATGGGAGTCAGTTTCCACTGTCCCAGTGGTAGGCATATAGCTGAGGGTAAGAGCAAATCCCACTCCCCAGGATGCAGAGACTGAATGGGCACGTGGCCTAACGATGGCCAAGCGGAATTCTTTTGCAGAGACTTACATGGACTCTAGAAGTCTGAAAGGTTTCCAATCTGAGAGCATAAAATCTAAGAACCTTAAAACCCTGGAGGAGCGCTATCACATGGAGATCATTTGGAAGAGTATGAAGCCAACACAGATGAAAGCAGACCCAAGAAATGGGGAGGGAGGCAGACAGGGAACATGATGACATGGTTTATTTAAGTCCCAAATCTATGCCTGCCTGAAACTGAACTAACTCACACAGTTTTCAGTTACGTGAGCCAATCAATTCCTTTTGGCTTAGGCAGGGGTGTCCAACTTTTTGGCTTCCCTGGACAACATTGGAAGATCAATGGTCTTGGGACACACATAAAATACACTAATATGATAGCTAATGAGCTAAAAAAATTGCAAAAAATCTCATAATGTTTTAAGACAGTTCACAAATTTGTGTTGGGCCATATTATTTGTGTTGGGCTGCATTCAAAGCTATCCTGGGGTACATGTGGCCTGCAGGCTGTGGATTGGACAAGCTTGGCTTAGAGTAATTTGAGTTTCTATCAGGTACGATGCTAAGAGTCCTCACTAATACAGCAATGTAAGGGAGAACTTAGAAAACAGCATTCCACCCACGATGAGATTTAAAGAGAGGTAGCTAGGTAGAAGACCTGAGGGTGGGTGTGAACAAAATCTAGGAGGCCAATTCACAGGGTCCTGTAGGAGCAGAGAGAACTCTAGACAGTCAATGTTCATGTGCAATCCTTTCTTTGGCATGCAATGTCAGTGCAGAGGCATCCAAAATCTGTTTATGGGAGAGAGAGAGAGAGAGACTATAGCTATAAAGAAAACACTCGTTTCAGGATGAAGAAAAATAGGAGAGAGGTGAGATTACTGGATTTGAACTGGATTGTTCCAATTAGACAAAGCTGGGCCTTTATCCAAATGAGTAGAATATACTTTTAAAGTATTTATCACCCCTTCTATTGATTTCTTCTCTCCCCTTTCTACCCAAATATCACTGAGATCCCCACTATTCTCAACTCCTTGTCACTCTTCAAACCTGCAGTTAGAGTCCAACCCCACCATTTCTTAACTCCACCGATGTTCACCAAATCCCTTTAGTCAAATCTATGTTCTTCCCCAGGTTAAATGGGTTAATGGATTAATGTATGGGAGAAGTTAGGAAACAGCATCCTATCCACGATGAGATTTAAAGAGAGGTAGCCAGGTAGAAGACCTGAGGGTGGGTGTGAACAAAATCTAGGAGACCAAATCACGGAAGCTGGTAGGAGCAGAGAAGACTCTAGAGGGTCAATGTAGGCGCTCTTGTTCTTCTGCAATCCCTTTCTTTGGCATGTAATATAAGTGCAGAGGCATCCAAAATCTGTATGTGTGTGTGTGTGTGTGTGTGTGTGTGTCTGTGTGTGTCTGTGTGTGTGTGTGTGAGAGAGAGAGAGAGAGAGAGAGAGAATATAGCTATAGAGAAAACATTCATTCCAGGATGAAGAAAAATGGGAGACAGGTGAGATTACTATCCAAAGGTAGGGCCACTACTAAAATCTTCACAAGTCTTTTATTTTCTTTCTACATTCTACTTGGTGATCCTCAGTGGAGGCAGGGAGGACAACCCAACTTCTCCTGTAGGTCAACCGGACCTTTCCCTGCCCCTTAGCCTCTGCTTCCTTCTCTTTTCCCTCTTCTCCATCAAGACTTTGGTTGTCTTCTCAAGTTTGGGAAAACTCACAAGTTGTACCTGAGTTGCTTGCCAAAGCTTTTTTGGCTTAAGAATTGTCTATTTTCTTCATTAATTTCTAGCATTTCAGTGGACAAATCATATTTACTTATTCAACCTGGGGAAGAACATAGATTTTAGTAAAGGGATTTGAGGAATATCGGTGGAGTTCAGAAATGGTGGGTTGGACTCTAACTGCAGATTTGAGGAGTGACAAGAAGTTGAGAGTAATGGGGATCTCAGTGATATTTGGGTAGAAATGGAGAGAAGAAATCAATAAAAGGGTAATAAATACTTTAAAATTACATTCTACTCATTCGGATAAAGGCCCAGCTTCCTCTAATTTGAACAATAAGGAGGGCTGAGGGCTCAGAGACCAAATCTTTGGACTCTAAGTCATCACTATCCTCCATTCTGGAGTAACTAGTTTGAGATAATACGCTCAGTAGGTCCAAAGCCATCCAGAAATCTATTGAGGCAGGAGGTAGGGTTGATTCACTGTAAAGAGTGTATACTACCCCATGATATATCTGCTGAAATACGGGCAAAATTTGGATGTTCTCCTCTAATTTAGGGTGGCAAAGAAATAAAACCACAAATTACATCCTATGAAAAATACACCATGTAGATATCCCATGTCCAAACACCATGTAGATATTCATGAAAATAATCTCACTTCCAAGAGAAATTGACCACCTGTGCTAGACGTACATGTGCTTCCATGATGTCTATAAGAAGGGATGTGGGGCAGGCTGCAGTGATAGAAATTGTCCTTTGGGAGGAAAGGCTCTGGAATAGGTCCAACTATTTGGATAATGTGCACACAGAAATAGCGAAGTATCAAAGCCTATATATCATTCTATGAAATTACATAAGGAAAAGTCAATATCAATCAGATAGATCATTTGCTTACCCACTCATTCAAGTACTCAATAGATTCTTCAGGGAAAGTGCAAAGCATTGGAGATATACATATTCAAATACATACATATACACACACATACATATGTGTACATATATACATATGTATATATGTAGTGTGTGTGTGTATGTGTATATATATATATATATAGAGAGAGAGAGAGAGAGAGAGAGAGAGAGATTTCTGCCTTTCAGGCTCTAATGAGAGAGATAATGTCATAACAACATAGAGTATGTCTTATTAACAGAGTTGTACCCAACATGCTAAGAAAGTGTGGTGAGGGAAGGAAAAGTTGAACATCTGGGTTCACAGATCTAGTGAGAAACAGGGATTGATGTCCGTTACCTGAATTTAGTGTGATGGAAGAAGGACTGATCTTGGACCCAGGAGAACTTACAGTGTTATAGTCCCATCTGTTACTGACTAATTGCACGATGTTGCAGAAACTGGCCTCAGTTTCCTCACTGGAAAATTGAGGCGTGTCTTGTAGATTTCTATGGCTTTCATATTTGTGTGTGTGTGTGAATTTTAATCAGCAATGCGTCGCTAAGCAGAAAATCTTTGCACCCAGAACAGCACTGAAAGACCGTTGAGAGAAAGAAACAGCCAGGCTCTCTTTATCTAGTTGTCCATGTTTCCAATTACATCGTCATTTCCCTGTCTTGTCTGATTAAGCTGATTTTAAACAGACTGTGATTCAGAAAAAGAAAAGAAAACCAAGTATTTCTAGCGGTGTCAAACCATTTATTTTGGTTAACAGATAGTCTTTATATCCAAACAAGCCTGTCTTACTTGAACCTGAATGAAGAAAAAGATCATCATAAGTAATGGATGGTCAGTATTCTTAATAATCCTTTATAAAATCTGAGTGGAAAGGATGTCTTAGAAACACACACAGAGACTCAAAAATAGGCCTATTTTCTGTGTTAAAACCAAAACTAACCACCTGGGAAACAGAACACTCACGACCCCACATACCTTCTGGCTATTATCTTCTTTCCTTCCCTGGAGATTCAAGCACTGCGGTGACTCCATTTTTCTCCCCTCTTTTTTGTAGATCAGCTCGCCTGCAGCCAGACTGCACCTCAACTACTCATCCAAACCTGTGTCTTCCCAGGTCAACAGTCACCTCTTTGTGGCCAAACCCAGTAGAACCTCCTTGTTCTCATTCTATAGAAGTTCCCTGCCTTGTCACTCTTCTCTCTTCCTTGGGCTTCTGGGATACAAATCCCTCCAGGCCTTACTCCTTTAAAAACATGACATAACTGTTTATCGCATCAAGAATTCTGCTAAGAATTTTACATATGTCCTTATTTCGACATCGCAGCATCTGTATAAAGGGTATGTTATATGCACTTCTACATAAGAGAAAAAAGGCTCGGAGATCCTTACCAAAGGTCACAAGGCAGGAATGTAGCTGTGCTGGCTCCGAAGGAGACCCTCTTAGCCACTATAATCACGATGATAAAAAGAATCAGCCCCGACTTACCTGATTAGCTGTTTATTTTCTTTATTCGAAATCTTTCCATTTTACATGAAAACTTTTCATTTAATCAGGGCATAGAAATCCTGGAAATGCTTCCTTTGTATCAGGTACCACGTACGCTTTTCACAGACGTTATCCCAGATTATCAGCAAAACAGGCCCATGAGGCAGTTGCTATTATCCCTATTTTACATTTAAGGAAACCATGATTGAAAGAGGTTGTCCCAAATCACAGAGCTCACTCCTTGTCTGCCTTCATAGCCCGCTCCATCCCATCAGCTCCCTCCTCCCTCTCCTTCCTGCACTCTAGCTAGGAAGACCTCGCAACCACACACATGGTTTTAACCCTACACTATCAACCTCAACCTTGCATTTCAGCCTCTTCCAGGTGCAAACCCATTTATCTGTCATATTCCAAGGTCATCTCAACCAAAAGAAAAACACGCAAAAAAAGATCACAGACATGGTCATCTTTCCTCCAAAATTTAAACGTCTACTCCCTCTACTTCTGTTAATGAACCACACCACCACTTTCACCATGACCTCAGAAATGGGCAAGGCATTCTTACCCCATCCCACCTCCCTCATTCTCTGCATCCAGGTGGCCACTTTCTATTAGCTCCATAACACATGAAGTGAGTCCTCCTGACTCACATTGCCCCTGTTTTCATGCACACTCGTCTTTCTTGTGAGGATCCCTTAAATTACCTCCTGATCAGCCTCCCTGTCTCCAATATCACACACCTTCAACAGCTAAATCCACAATGCTGCAAAGCAATCTTCCTAAACCTGAAGTGCCACCCTGCCGCTTAAACTCAGCAGTGACATGGCTGGTTGCTTTCCCAATCTCCATCTCATCCACTCCCCATTGGAGCAGCTATGGGTTTATGTGGGGTTGATCCCTCCTCTTGTTCATGACGGACAAGACTCCAGACCTGAGCCTATCAACATATGGAATTCCCTATCCATGATTTAGGGTTAGCATGGAACCCAGTTGGTCTAATCAGGACGGCAGGGTGATCTCAGGATGTTTGTTGGATCATTAAGAGAAAATCTTAAACCTTCTCTTATCTCTGGACGTAAGTGAAAAGTAAGTGTTGGTGCCATCTATAACAATAAGGCAAGTCAACCTTTTAAACCTGACATTTCAGAAGATTCTAATGTTCTGAGCAATTAAAATAAAAGTCATTCAGGAAAACAAATGTATATGTCAGGCCTTTTGGGATGTGTTTTTCAATCTTGAGTACTTCCTCTGTATATACAAATACCATTGTTAAAAACTCTGTGAAGACAATGATTGCATTTTTCTCATATTACATTAGATTGTTTCATATGAAACTGCAGTTTTTGTGAATCAAAATAGTGGAATCTTGGCATTTCATATGGTTCAACCTGATAAATGTCCATCTCTCCATTTATCTTACAAGTTCCTTAAGATCAAGAAACACTTTGGTGGTACTGGAGCCCAGCAGTGTGTTTTCCTGTTAGTAGTTTGATAAATGTTTCTCTAGTTGAGTTGAATGGAGACATTCAATATAATCCTTTACTTCTAAGATAAGACTCTCCACTCTCCACCTAAATTTTGAGGCTTCCTGCTCTGCCTCCTTCCTTGGCTGTCCATTGTCCACAACCTGTACGTGTAAGAATTCTCAGGGTCCTTTTATCTGTTCACTTACGGCACCCTTCTGATGGTCTCATGGACTCCTACGAATTTGTTCACCTACCCCCCAGCAAACATACACACATGCACATTTGCCACACTTACGTCTTCAATTCCAACTCCTCTCCCAAACTCTAAGCTAAGTTTTCCAATGACTTATAGAAAATCCATATGTAGATGTGTAAATATCATCTCTCTGCAGACATCACAAAATAAAACTTATGAGGTACCTATTTTCTATACACAGATGTTTCCTACTTCTCTGATCTCCTTTCACACCCCATCTAGGTTAATAGCACTCCATCTTCCCAGTGGCATAAGCTCAAAATCTTATCATTATCCTACACTTAACAATTGTCCACTGTCAAATTCTGCCTCCACGTCCCTTCTGTTTCCAAATCCCTCTTCTGTCTCCCCTTCGTTACACACAGGGTCAACGTCCCAGTTCACTGACAGCACTCACTTCCCCCATCAGCATATCCTCTATCCCATGGCAAGAGCAATCTTTCTAATATATATATTACCATACACCTTCTCTTCTCAAATACACTTAATGTTTTCTCATTGATAAAATGCAAACATACAATGTAACGATTAAGGGAAGACTGCTCAACATAGAAGAGAGATCAAAATGAGGAGAAGTTATTCAGGGTAGACTGCCTGCAAGAGGTGAGCTTTCAGCCAGATTTCAAAGAAATGGGAACAATTTTAACTAAACCAAGGGAAAGCAGAGAGGTTGAGAATAGAATCCATGGGGATTCCTTTCAATGCTTTATAAATTACTTCATCTAAATCAGGAAATGACATTTGTCAGACTTTCCATATTAGACGACTGGCATTAAAGCAATTATTTTTCAGAGTCTAAGTATCTCCACTGAAAGCTAGATAAACAAAGCACAAAAAGTCCTGTAAGAGTTTTGTTGTTAGCTTTTTTTATTCTGGAGCAGCACTCTTGCATTGGTGATTCAAAGGGAAATAGGAGTGTGGACAGTTTTTGCTACTAAGGAAACAGGCGTGCCAGGCATGGCGGCTTGCGCCTGTGATCCCAGCACTTTGGGAGGCCGAGGCAGGTGCATCACAAGGTCAAGAGATCGAGACCATCCTGGCCAACATGGTGAAACCCCGTCTCCACTAAAAATACAAAAATTAGCTGGGCGTGGTGGTGCGCGCCTGTACTCCCAGCTACTCAGGAGGCTGAAGCAAGAGAATTGCTTGAACCTGGGAGGCGGAGGCTGCAGTTAGCCGAGATCGTGCCACTGTACTCCAGCCTGGCACCTGGCGACACAGTGAGACTCTGTCTCAAAAAAAAAAAAAGAGAAAAAAGAAAAAAAAGAAACAGGCCCAATATTTTGGGCTTGAATTGAAAAGCTATTTCTGAGTATTGCAAACTTAGAACATATTTGAGTATTTGTTCCAGGAATGTATTTTGATATTCTGCCAAGCAGAATCCGAACTCTCCAAGATCAAAGTGGCTAAGAGCTACTTCAAATGTTTCATAAGTAGTTGAGGTGCACATCAATCAATTGACAAAAATCCTTAGACTTATTTTGTTTCAATTCCTACATCTTCATGAGGCAGAAAAGGACAATCTGGTTTTGAAAATATTCATACCAAAACAATGTAATACCCACATCAGCCCAATCTTACATCAACTTCCAAAGTAAGTAGTACTTAGAATATCGATTAGGATATTCTTTTTACTAGCACTCTTGGAAATATCAAACATAGAACAGGTTTATTGCCAGAGTAATATTAAAACATTTAAACCTTAAGACATTTAAGTAAAAGTCTTATGCCTTCCCACAAGCTACCAAATTCCCAGTTTTCTTAAAGGGCTGGTAGCACTTGACCTTTAGACATTACACCAGGTAAGGGACCAAGAATACTCACATTCTCCTCACCATCCTCATCATGCAGTTCTCACAGGAAAGCTATTCATAAGAAAGAGTAACTAAATGAAAATATCAGTAATATTAATCATTCATCTAGCCCAGCAGCTGTTCATTCAAGGCCATCTGGTAAGAGCTGTGCTGGTCATATGCTTAGGAAACCTCCAGACCTAGGGGGATTTTCAGAGTCTAGCCTCTCCTTGGGAAAAGACGACAAGGAGAGAGGTACCGTATTACCCTCCGGGCTGTGTTTGTTCTGGGAACGCAGGATGGAATTCTGCCTACCTCCCAAAGCCCCTGAATCCCTGGTTCCCCTCACCCAGACAGCTTCCAGACCCAGCTATGGAAGAAGACACATTACTATTACGTTCATGCAAAGGTAATTGTGCAAAACCCTCAATTACCTTTGCACCAACCTAACACAAAGAGGAAACACGTGGATGGGGACAGTGCCAGAAGATAACACTCATGGTGACAACCTGAATAAGGTTTCACTCTGAGCACCAGCAAGTATGCCTCCATGACCGCCTTGGATTCTGACTGATCAAATGATCACTCCCTTTCCCGGGATGGGGTGGGGCAGCCAGGACACAGCTGAGGGCAGTGTGATCAGAGCGAATGTGCCCACGGCATCCCCTTACCCACCATTCTGTGGGGTCGGTCACTATAAGTATCCAACCACCTAGGGGCGCTTGCCTGCTGGCATTTTTCCTGTCTCCCTTACTCACCTGACCCTGGGCTGCATTCCTGTAGTAATGCTCTGTTTCCCATCAGGTGGAGAGAGCTGGTTTCTGCCTACTTCAATCCTGCACACAAACTACTATTTCCATCTCCAGCTCAATATCTTCATGGCACAGAGAAGATCACCTCCTCTAGCCCCTGGCCACCACTCAAAGTGGCACTGCCTCCCGTGGGAAGCCTTTGCTGGAAATCTCTCTTTGTACGGCGCCTCTTGTAAGAGGGGAGGGACCTCACATGGCACCTCTTGCAAGAGGGGAAAGGCTGTGGATTTGGGATTTTTAAAACTGTTTAATTGTAAAAGTTCATGCTTCTTGAAAGTAGAATCAAAGAAGAGGGAAATGTGTAAAATAAAATGTGAAAATCTCCTTACCTAGCCATCTCCTCTTCACACAAAAACATTGTCAGTCTGGTGCACATTCTTCCAGACCTTTCTCTAAACAGACGGAGGATTGTGAGGGCAGAAGGGCAGGAGGGATTGTTGCTCTTGTTTATAAACCTACTATTCTCTATCTATTGTTTACAGATATATCTTTCCATGTCAATGCATAGAGATTTTTCTTATTGAAATTATATATACATGCATATTTGAATTAAATATACTTGAATTATATATATATTTGGATTACATTTATGTATGTGTGTGAGCATAAATATCTATATCTAGATAGATAGATAGATAGACAGATTTTAAATCATTATAGTCAGATTAAACAAGAAAGTATGTCAATATCATAATAGCAGACATTTAGAAAAATTCTTTGCAGGCATAAACAATGGAAAGGTATAAAAGTTAAGGAGAAATCCAAAAAGCCCAGTTTTCTCAACACAACAAATATGACCATAAAAATGATCTGACTGGGTGCATTGGTTCACACCTGTAATCCCAGCACTTTGAGAGGTTGAGGTGGGTGATCCTGACGTCAGGAGTTCAAGATCAGCCTGGCCAACGTGGTGAAACCCCATTCTCTACTAAAAATACAAAAATTAGCTGGGCATGCTGCCTATAATCCCAGCTACTCAGGCTGAGGTAGGAGAATCACTCGAACTCAGGAGGTGGAGGTTGCAGTGAGCCAGTATCACATCACGGTACTCTAGCCTGAGTGACAGAGGGAGACTCTGTCTCAATTAAAAAAAAAAAATCTCCAGGTAGGGTGAAATATTTTGCTTACAAAATACATTTTTAAAATATGTGACTGTCAGAACGCTCCTCTTTCCCTTCCCTTCTCACCATAAACAAGGAGTCCAGCATTAGCAGTCAGACTTTTGCCACCAAGACAAATGCAGAGAAGAGGTGCCCAGGAGGGAGACTGGCAAGCGGTGAGGGAAGGATCACCCAGTGAGATGCTCACAGCAGCCTCAGGTCCTTTTAGATCTCCAAGAACGACATGGAGTTGCTTAGGGGGATGTTTAGGGTTGAAGGGGGGAAGACAGGCAACGCTGCCGCTGCCCAGGAATGAATTAAATAAGACTCCTCCCTCCAGAAAGGAGGTATCCTCATTATGACAATTATCTGTCAATACTTTACCCTCCACCCGCACCCCTCAAGGGAATCCTGCCTTTTAGCAAGACTGACCCAAGTACAGAGCTGTCCAACAGCCCTTCCATTCAGGTAGCCTATTAGCAAGGAAACACGGCCAAGTGGAATTTTCTTTCTTTTTTTTTTTTTAAACACAGTCTTGCTTTGTTGGAGTGCAGTGGCACAATCTTGGCTCACTGCTACCTCCACCTCCCAGGCTTCAAAAATTCTCGTGCCTCAACCTCCAAGTAGCTAGGATTATAGATTCCACCACCACACCCAGCTAATGTTTTGTATTTTTAGTAGAGACAGGGTTTCACCATGTTAGGCAGGCTGGTCTCGAACTCCTGGCCTCAAGTTGATCCACCTGCCTCGGCCTCCCAGAGTGCTGGAATCACAGGCATGAGCCACCGTGCCTGGCCCCAAGTGGAAATTAAAATAGCACTTTCTGAGCAGTGAAGCCAGGCTCAATAATCTCCCATGCAGAGCTGCCTGGTGAAAGTGGGGCTGGGGCACCTTGGATGCAGTAAATGCTCTTGCTGCCCCACCCACAGCCCCTCTGCAGGCACTCACCTTTTGGAATCACTTTGATGGCTTCTTTCTGCAGGTTTCTACAATCTTCAGATCCAGCTTTCTCCAGCCACAGGAGCGTCCTCAACCTGTGTACAGGGCAAGCTAGAGGAACGAGGGGGTGACCCCCTACAGAAGCAGCCTGCAACCAATCGTGAGTGAGCATTAGATGCCGTAGCTTTGCATCCGTCAGTCATGAGGGTCATCTACATGCCCTGGCAGAAGTCCCGGTGGGATGGCACACCAGTACCCACTGACATAACCTGCTCTGTGCACACCTGAATTGGCTTCCTTCCCTTCCCTGCCCACTCTCACTTCCTTGACCCCTCCTGGTGCTTCCCAGATCACCTCTAAAATGAACCCCTTGCACCTGAATCTTTATCGCCTCCTGGGGGGAACAAACCTAAGACACCATGTCTTGAAGTCTTCCCTCCTATTTGTAATTTTCATCCTTTTGCAAGTTTATACAGGTCAGAGAAGCACGTATTAATCCAGGGAAGCGTAACATTTTCAGATGCCCTTAGAAATGTTTAAAAAATGAATAAAAATAAATAGAAGTAAATTTTATTTTTTAAAAGGCATACAACCATAAATATGATCCATTTAATCTTAGGAAACAAATTAATAACAAAACTTTTCTTTATAATTAAATAGTGGAGCCCCTCAATGCTCACATTATCAGGAAGCCCAGGATGTCTTTTTTGAGGCCTCCTCCTGCTCCCCAAATTCCTCATGTATTGTGCAGAAACGCCAAGCAGAGAGAGAAATGGAAATTGTGACCAGTCTCCTAAGACATCCCAGGCTGGGTTTGCTATTGGTCTCATTCGTGCCACTGAAGCTAGTTCTTTAAATCTTGTCTGACTTGATGGAAGCATCCAGGCCCTTGGTGACTCGGTTCCCAGCACCGGCTTCAGGCTCAGCTTTGGGATCCATGTACCCAACCACGAGGCGCCACTCAAGTGTTGGGGGAAGAGTCACAAGCATCATCCAAGGAGACTGTCTGCAGTTGACCAGGACAAGGTGAAACTGGAAGCATCTTTTGACAAACATACAATGTACCATCTCACTCAGTCCCTGCTAAATGAATGCTTTGAAAAACTCCTAGAAGGATACAGGTCAAAACGTTTACATTGTTGTCTCCGCATGGTGAAATTGGGGTTAATTTTTATTTTTCCCTTCTGTTTCTATGTTTTCTGAATATCTTCTGTGAAAATATTACCTTTGCCACCATATCTTTTAAATGCTGTTTTTTAAAAAAGAAAGTGCCACTGGTGTTCACCCAGTCATTTAACAAACACCTATTAAGTGTTTTTTTTTTTAATGTGCCAGGCACATCCTAGGCACTAAGAATGCATAAATGAACAGAGAAAATGCCTCCTCTCATGGGCGTTACACACTCGTGAGGGAAACAGGCGCTACAGAAGTCAGCAAACACATATAGAATATAAAGGTCTCAGTAAATGTTGGAGCAACAGCAAAGCAGGATGAGGCATAGATGATCCAGGAAGTCATGTGCAAATGAACCCTGTCTCAGTTCAAGCTGCTATTATTACAAAGTACAACAGATGTGTGTATTATAAACAATAGAAACTTATATCTCACGGTTCTGGAGGCTGGAAGTCTAAGGTCAGGGTACCAGCATGGTCAGATTCTATGAGGTTTCTCTCCCTGGTTTCCAGATGGATGACTTCTTATCTCCTCACTAGATGGAAAGAGGGAGAGAGAGGGATCTCTCCAGGATCTCTTTTATGAAGGTACTAATCTCATTTATGAGGGTTCCACTCTTGTGACCTAATCACCTCCCAAAAGCCCTACTTCATAATACCATTCCACTGATGGCTACGATTTCCACATATGAGTTTGCATGGGAGTAGGAGGAAGAGTGTACATTCAGTCCGTAAATGAGAAATCATCCAGAAATTATCCATTACAAAGGAGTTACTGTATCCTTCATTTTTACATGAAAATTGCACAAACTATTAAAAAAACAGTTCATCTTTATCTTGCATCTCAGACTAAAATGGTATTATTTACCTTCTGTATAAAATGATCAAAAACAAGATCAATTTATCTGTTAGAAGTAACTTAAAAAATATTTTTTTCCAACTAAATTCAGGTTTTATAGATGTTATCTTTCTCAATTCTTTTGATTTTTCCCTCTTTCCTCACTCTCTGGGCTTCTACTTTCTAAACCCACCTACAAATGTCCCTCCACTGTATAGCAACAGGCTCCACAGTCAATCCAAGATACCATGATCACAGTGACTTCCCAGCCATCTACCTTCATCCTTCAGAGTCAAGTGTCAAGGAAGTGATGAGTCACTCTTCGTCATGAATGCCTCGGCCAGGTCGGCCCGCACAGGCTTCAGGGGTTAGGACCCAGAGTAATCCCTTTACACCACGGAAGAGTCACTGAAGTTCTGCTGCCTTTTGCAGCCTGCACACCACTGTTGAAGGTTATCTCAGGAAAGAACATCCAAAATTCACCAAGGAACAAGAATCCACAACCCCATTTACCTCCATCCCTTGGAATTGGTAAGATCAATTTTCTTCTTTCTGAGTCCTCTTAGCCATTTTCAAATGTAAAGCAGGGTGTCCCCGGGTCCCCCTGTGGCCCATTCAGTGGCCAAGAGCCCCACAGTCTGCACGTACACAACAGCTCTCAGCGATGCTGCAGAGCAGGACAAAGAAGGACAGAGAGAGGCAAGAAGCCAGGGAGAAAAGGCTGCCAGCTGGAGAGGCTCCTAAAGAAACACCGTTGGAGATTTTTTAAATGACTGTATAGAAAAGAGCTCCGTTGGTTGAACTAGAATGGTTGCTACAAAACCGTTGTTCTAAAATTCTCAAAGAAAACATTGCTCGAATTTCACAAAAAGCTTCTGCGTTCTGCAGTTGGAAACTCTAACTGTGGCATGGGTGAAATCACTCTCATTTGGCCTCGAGAAGTGGGTGTGGAAAATGGCATCCAGAGGAAATCAAAGAGACAGTCTTGTACTTCCTCTGCTGAGCCAAAGAGAGGCTGAGCACTGAGGATGGTCAGGCTTCAGACAGCCAAAGCCCAGAGCCAGGAAGATGAAAACCTTTGAACAAAGACATGACACCAAGTCCATGCACTAAATCTGGACCCATTTATTCTTAAGAGTACCCCATTTACTTATTTTCTTAATTCTCAGTAAGATTGATTATCTGGTGTTTTGAGCCATACCAGATTAGAAGAGGCAAATAAGAAAATGGGTCAAGGGTGCTGTTGGGTGTAAGCAGGAACACTGATCTTTTTTTTTTTTTTTTTTTTTTACAGATTCTCACTCTGTGGCCAGGCTGGAGTGCAGTGGAGTGATATCGGCTCACTGCAACTTCCGCCTCCCAGATTCAAGCGATTCTCCTGCCTCAGCCTCCCTAGCAGCTGGGACTACAGGCTCGCACCACCACGCCCAGCTAATTTTTGTATTTTTAGTAGAGACGGGGTTTCGCCATGTTGGCCAGGATGGTCTCAATCTCTGCACCTCGTGATCTGCCCACCTCAGCCTCCCAAAGTGCTGGGATTATAGGTGTGAGCCACCGTGCCCAGCCCAGGAACACTGATTTTTAAAGACTACACATACAATAAAAGTGACAAGTATGTATTAGAGAAAAGATTAACAATTTTACAATGGCCAACAAGAATCTCCCATGCAAAGCAGTGCAGGTTTATTAGAGGCAAAATAGTCTAATCCCCTCATCCATTTTTAAAGATATTACAGAAACCAATATTCATAATGTAGGCTTCGGGGAGTCAACAGTAAAGGCACTTGCATTGGGTATTCTCATGGAATGAAGTGAAGGGGTTGTGTTTTAGACCAATTCCCATCAAAAATGGTCAAGTGGTGGCTGGGCACAGTGGCTCAAGCTCTTAATCCCAGCACTATGGGAGGCCAAGGTGGGTGGATCAGAAGGTCAAGAGATCGAGACCATCCTGGCCAACATAGTGAAACCCCATCTCTACTAAAATACAGAAATTGGCTGGGCGTGGTGGCCCATGCCTGTAGTCCCAGCTACTAGGAAGGCTGAGGCAGGAGAATCGCTTGAACCTGGGAGGCGGAAGTTGCAGTGAGCGGAGATCGCGCCACTGCAAAGACTGTCTAAAAAAAAAAAAAAGTCAAGTAGGGAGAGTTAACTCCAAAGGGCCATAAATGAATTTTGAGGTTGGTGGAGATGATTTATACATTGATTGGGAGGTGGTTGCACAGATGTTTCTACTTGTCAATCACCAAAATCTACACTAATGGAGGTGCATTTTATTGCATCCAATTACCTCAATGAAATTGATTTAAAAAATAAAAATAAGGTTCAAGTTAAAATTTGGCACTTACAAAGCTAAAGTCAGCTAGCTGAGACGCCACTCATACACACAATGACTTAGTTCCTTGGTGATACAGGCAGTTAGATTAATTCAGGGGCACACATTGTGCCAGCGCTGTACTGACTCCTGAGGATACAAACATCGTGGAAATAGAGTCTCTACCTTGGGAAGGCCCATAGTTTGATGAATTTTGTGGCTAAAAGATGCACTAATTTTCTAAAAACCTCAACACTCATTAGAATGGGGTGTTGAAAAAGGACACAGAGAGCCCCTCTGACATGGGTATATTGTTCTCCTCTTCTCTCAGGTTTTGCTGACCTACACTGTTTTCTGCATTGGGAATAAAGCCCCCTTTTTCCAGCATCATTTTAAACAGGAATCACTACCAACCCCGTCTGAGAAAAATCCCAGGGGAGCTGTTGGCAGAGTGGACTTTCCTCTTGATTTCTGAGCAATAAACAGGACCTGTCACAGGCTGTCAGAATCTGGTAGCTTTAAAACTACCTATTGGGTGGGAGACGAGATAAAGCACTGAAAAAGTAGGCTGCAATCCCCCTGACCCAGGACAAAGGGCCCCAACCCTCAGTCGTCTGGGACTGTCTGTAAAAACCTATTGACGGTTACTAATATAAAAGTAGAAACAGATTAGATGGCTGAAAAAGAAGAGCGTCTTAGTCAGAACCCGGCTTGCAGAAAGATTTTACACATATTTGTTGAAAGACTGAAGAAAATACCAAGCTTTAGCTCTTATGGCTGCTTTATAATATAGTGGGGCTGTAAGGGTAAGACTGGCACAAAGGGGGAGGTGAAGCAATTCAATCTGTAAATTCAGCTGAATGCTGTTATACCCACGCCCCTCTGCTTCCTCTCTGCCCAATCCCCTCCCCTCAGCCTAATTCCCGCCCACTCTGCCCAACGCCCGGCCCACCTCAGCCTAATCCCCACCCTCTCAGCCTAATCCCCACCCCCTCAGCCTAATCCCCGCCCCCTCAGCCTCATCGCACCTCCTCGACCTCATCCTGATTCCAAAAGGTTTACAGGCTCAATCAGAGGATGCCTGGAAGTTTCTATGTGTCTTGGGAACTGTAGCCTCAAGTGTAACCCCTCCCCCAGCTCTCCCCTCGGCCTGTTATGTACTGGCAGTGTGTACAGTCATCGCTCCAGAAGGAAACAGCATCTAAGTCAGATTGTAATTCTCTTAAGGGAGGGATGACATTTAAGGGAAACAGTGAAGGATGGTAAAGCACCCAGCAACCAGCCATTGAAACCCCCTGGCCTAGGGTCACTAGATGCAAATGAAAATGCAGGACACCAGTTAAATTTCAATTTCAGATAATGAATAATTTTTTAGTACAAGTTTGTCCCAAATATTGCAATTACATTTACTTACACTAAAAGAATTACTAGTTGCTTAACTGAAATTTAAATTTAACTGGGTGTCCTATATTTTATCGGGTAGCCATACCCAAAGCCAGAATGCAACTTGGTATTACTGCAGCCCAGTGAGAGTTGGCGCTGAGGAGGTCGGGGAGGCCCAGCAGGAACAGTGATCACTGAAGTGTATAGACCGAAAACAGAGCCCACGGCAGCAAAGGGCAAGGAGGAAGATGGTATCTCTCTCTCCTCTCGCCCTCTGATCTCCTGAGGGTACTTCCCAATGGCAGAAGGCAATTGGAAACCAGTCTACGAGACAGCCTCACTGCTATAACCCTTAGGGGTTGGTCTCCTGGAGCAGAGGCCAGCAGAAAAGGCAGAAAACGGATATGGAGGTTGAGGCAAACAGACTAACCAGCATAAAAATATTCCATATTCTTTCTAGAAGCATATGGAAATTATTTTTATTTTTGCTTAATACCACCAGTAAAGCTGAATTCATAGAAAGCAAATATTTGCAGTGTCTCCAATTGCACAATAGCAACAGAGCTTGAATTCTATATGACTATATTTATTCACACACATGAAGACACCTCTTTCTAAACATGTCCATGTCCAGTTCACAGGAAGCTGGGGAAGGTGTTTTAATGAGCAAAGATGACACTGTAAAGTGTCTCTCAGGTAAAAACTTCTCATTTTGCACCTGGGAACTATCTCAAGACAGAAACAACTAATTCCATTGGCCCTATTTTTGCTGGCAATTAAAAAGCAAACCTGGGCCAGGTTTAACTTGCTATTAGAGTTGAAAGAATTAAGTGTCTTTGGCACCTCCAGCGTTTTTTAGTAGTAATAATTAAATTTGTTTATCATTTCTAACTTCTTTGCCCTCTCCAAGACCAAGTTAAATATTCAAGACAGTGCCAAGAAGGGGGAAGGGATAACACTGACGTCCAATAAAGACCCTTTAGCTTAAGGAAGGAGGTGGGGCGGGAGGTTGGGAAGCATCTGGAAAGATCTGAGAAGGATGGGGATCCTAGTTCTGCCTAGTTCTGTCTCTAAATTGCCTCTAGCTCCTTGTGCAAGTCATTTAACTTCTCCAGACCTGTTTTTGTTTGTTTGTTTTTCTCTCTGTACTAAGGGGGTTAGTTTTGAGCCATGTAGGCCTTTTCCTGAACTGAGTCTCTGGATCCCGTATGTGCTTTGGAAACTCAATTCTCAATAATCCCATGGGACAAGAGTAAATAGGAATCATATCCGACTATACTAACAAAGGTGTCTTCACTACCCAGGATTAACCTAGAGACTCGCCAAGCCCATTGGAGCTCAGTTTCCATTCAGCTGATTTTACCTTCTAGCTTCCAGAGGAGCCATCATTGTAGTAGGAAGGGAGTGGGAAGGAAATCCTTCCCGGAATGCTTAGGACAGGATAAAGAGGAAAGTTTTATCACTCCTCACTTAAGGTCAAAAGGGAATTTATTTCAGCAAAGGCACAGCAGCCTCAATGCCTACAGGATCCACCCAATGGTTAAAGAAAGACAGAAGAGGCCGGGCGCGGTGGCTCACGCCTGTACTCCCAGCACTTTGGGAGGCGGAGGTGGGTGGATCACGAGGTCAGGAGTTCGAGACCAGCCTGGCCAACATGGTGAAACCCTGTCTCTACTAAAAATACAAAAATTAGCCAGGCGTGGTGGCATGCGCCTGTAATCCCAGCTACTCGGGTGGCTGAGGCAGGAGAATTGCTTGAACCCGGGAGGCAGAGGTTGCAATGAGCCAAGATCTAGCCACTGCACGCCGGCCTGAGCGATAAAGCAAGACTCATCTCCAAAGAAAAAAAAAGACGATGAAATGGGGAAAAAAACGCAATACATGGGCAGTCCTTATGAAAGCCTGTATTCTGTATGTTGACTTATTTATTAATGTATCGCTTCACCTCCTGACTGCATCCATTAGCTTTAAGTCTTTCATGTTCCATGATCACGAGTTCAAAGAAAGACATCCATGATCATCTGCCCAAGACTTTATCTGTACCCCCTCCAGGAGCCACAGAAAAAAGTTAGATCCCCTTAGAAGTTTGGGGGAGCACTCTTCTACTTTGCACAGCTAAAAGGAGCAAAAAGAAAACGCATGCCTCTCTCAATTGTCCTGCATCTGACCTGCATCGTAGAAATCTGATGCTTGTTTTTCCATCCTGGCTGAAGAGGTATAAGCACCAAGGCTGTTCATCTGGGTCCCAAATTGCACAGCCTAGGAAGATCCTGGAAAGATAGTCAGGAGCTTACCGAGATCGTGGGGTGCAGAGAAAGTAACCTCACACTAAGTCCTCTTTAGGAAAGAGAACACGACAATGGATTCTTATGCGTGAACCAGCATTCCAATGACCTCGCCGGAAGACCACAATCAAAGAGAAAATTCCAAGTTATAATGAGCCATGCGTGTCTCAGTGCGACAGTAATGTTCTCCAGCCTTTGAAGTTCGCAAGGAATATGAAAATCCAACTGGAGGTTCCACGGGGCCACGGTGAGGGCCCCAGGGGACGGCAGGAACAGGGATCCTGCAGGCATGTGTCCTTGGTTCTCATCTATAAAATCGCCAGATTTAAACAGACAGCTGCTGTTCAAGCCCTTAAAATGCTGTGTGCAAGGAAAAGTGGAGCTGCCTCGAGCCTGCTCGCCCAGCAGTCAGTCTGATGAGAAATGCAGTTGAAAGAACAGGCTGGAAAGCCAAATACCTGTCAGGCTCTTTCACACTGCAATGTTGCCAGAAGGTCTATAAAAATGTCATTGTCTCTCAGCTGCCGGTGATTATATTACCCTCTACATTGGCTGTTGGTAATAAAAAAAAAAAAGGCAAATATCATTTTTGCACTGCTCTGGCCTTCCTCTGGCCTTTTTCAAACAATAATAGACTAAATATAAAGAGACAGAAGTCATTACTGAGCTCTTTAACTAGTGCCAAGGAAAATGAATAATTAAGGAAACATTACTTGAAAGAAATTTACACAGTTGCTTTTAAGTTAGAACTAAATAAGAGCTCTTTAAAAATACATCATTTCCCCTTTATCTTAACACAGCATTCGAACTCTGGCCTAATATGGTGGCTACTGTTTAGATTTTACCAGGAAAAAAAAATGCTTTTAGTTTCCATTATCCTATTATAAGTCCCAAATCAAACAGAGATGCAGGGGAGAGATGAGGAAGCTGGGGAGGTAGAGGCTGGTCTGTTTGCACAGCTTCCTTCACATCTGGCCTACCAGCCAATACTTAATTTTGTTCACGTAGGACAGCAATTCTCAGACACAGTTCTCTGACTCCCCTTGAACATCTATCTCAATTGCAGGAAGCCTAGCAATTTTTAGATCATGTGCTCAATGTTGTTCTCTGAAGCTGTCAAGAAGAGGTATGCACAGAGAACATCTGTCTGAACAAGCAATCTCAGGTGGTCCTGAGGCCTTGGGCATGGCCACTTCTGCAGTGCCAGACCCAGAGACAACCTGAAGTCTGGCAGTCCAGGTGTGTGGCTGCTGGATAATGTGAGGCTGCAATCAGAGAGGCAACCTGGGTTCCTGATGTTGTCTTGGTGCACATTATGTTTCAGGCCTGAAGCACTGGGCCTTGGGAATTATTTGATTGCTTGTTCAGACAGATGTTCTCTGTCCTCTCTTCTCAAATGCCCCAACCCTCCATACACAGGCGCTACATGTGCTATAGCCCCACTCCTTTCCTCTCTGTTATGGGCTGACTTGAGTCCCCCCAGAATTTATAGGATGAAATCCCAACCCACTTCCTCAGAATGTAGTTGTATTTGGAGAGAAGGTCTTAAAAGAGGTGATGAAGTTAAAGTGAGGCTGTGGGAGTGAGGCCCTGATCCAATATGACTGGTGTCCTTAGGGGAACAGACGCCAGGGCACAACCGTGTGAGCAGACACCAAGAAGGTGGCCATCCCCAAGCCAAGGAAAGAGGCTCATAGTCTCAGGAGAAACTAAATATGCCCACATCTTGATCTTTCACTTCCCCAGAACGATGAGAGAATTAATTTCTGTTGTTTCAGCCTCTGAGTATGTGATACTTTGTTATGGCCTAACAAAACTAATCCACTCTACAAAGGTCAGTATTTCACTCCTTCCTGAAAAATGTATTGTATTATTAGGGGTGTTACAACAAACTGCTACAACCTGGGCAACTTAGAACAACAGAAATTTAATGCCTCACAGTTCTGGAAGCTGAAAGTCCAAGATCAAGGCATCAGCATAGTTGGTTCCTTTCAAGGGCCATAAGGGGGAAACTGCCCCATGCCTCTCTCCTAGCTCCTGGTGCTTCACTAGTGGTTTTGGTGCTCCTTGGATTGTACATGCATCCCCCGGCCTCCACCTCTGTCTTCACATGGGGTTCTTCCTGTGTACTTATCTGTCTCTGGCTCCAAACTTCACCTTTTCATCAGGACACCTGTCATATTAAATTAGGCCCCACTCTAATGACCTCATGATTCTTTTTACTGAGATATAATTCACAAATAAAAAATGTATATTATTTACAGTGTACAACACATGTTTTATGTATACATTGTGATCATTAAATTCTGATGACCTTCTTTTAACTTGATCCTCTGCAAAGGCCATATTTCCGAATAAGGTCACATCCACAGATACTTGGGCTAACACTTTGACAGCAGCACAAAGCAGACAGATGCCTAGGCAGATAGGGGAGTGTCCCTGGTGAAAGCCCACCTCCAAGCCAAAGACAATTTAAAGCCTGAAAGCCAAGCCACAAGTCAAATCCATGGACTGGACTGAGAACTGGTCTTCCCATTTGGTGCACTTTCCTCTGATTCCTCTTCACCTATTTTGCATAAACCTATCCTTTCCTAATTGGATTTTCTATACTGCCTTGATCACCTTTGAGTAGTGGCTTTGCTTTAAGCTTTCTTTGCATACTCACAAACGAATCAGCATGCACATCCCGTATTCTGAGCCCATAAAAGCCCTGGACTCAGCCACACGGACAGCGACAACTCAACCTTCCCATCCCCTCTTCACTGACAGCTGTTTCCTCACTCAATAAAATTCTCCACCCTCATCACCCTTCCATTTTCAGGGTGACCTCATTCTCCCTGGATATGGGACAAGAATTTGGGACCTACCAAATGTAGGGGCTGCAGGTGCAGTCATGGTGGCCATGGGAGCTGCAGGCCAGAGCACAAGCCAGACACAACCCCAGCAGGCCAGATAGGTGGGGTGGCCCTTGCTGCAGGCCCAGCACAGGGGCTGAGAAAAATCCAACATCTTCCTGGAGGGCACAACTCAATCCACAGCCAGTACTTATAGAAATATACTTATGTCTAGAATGCCAGTGCCAGACAGTTATTTACGAGTAAACAGAGTGAAGCCACCATCATTCCTGCCTCTAAGTCTTCGCAATCTACTCATTAATGTTTTTAGTTCCTTTATTAGAGGATAGAACTCTTCTTGGCTCAGTAAGAAAGAGAATTTTACCTGCAGGTGCACCCTGAGAATCCCCACTGCAATGCACATGTGGAAGAGTGGCTGTTTCCTGGCAGAAGGTGTCATGGCCCAATAGGTGCAGGACAACTAAAGGATTGTGGCATAAAAGGCCTGGTGACTAAGAAAAGCTGGAAGAAGCAGGAAGGAAATTGAAAAAGGTTGGGAGTTGCAGAGATTTGTGTGTGTGTTCATTCAGATCATTGTATTTTTTTCATCCATGTATTTTCTGTCCTGTGGACTTGGCCTTGGTGCTCAGGGGAGAGAACAGTGTTTTGAAGGAGCCTCTCATGAGCCTCCATGGCCCCACTAAACCTGGAACAGAGAAAATCAGATGCGAGCAGCTGATTCTTCTGACAAGAACAAGACAGGAAGAGAAGAAGAAAGACTGGCGGAGTCTTTAAAAGCCACCTTGACTTGTTTGCCTTGCCCAGAGGTGATTAATTATACATCATCACAGGAAAGGCGCATGTTTCGGAAATGCTCTTCGGTGAACTACATCCATTTGTGTTTTCACGGAGTCAATCCAGGTGATTAAGGCAGAGGGACGACTTGTGTAAAGAGAAAAATCTACAAAGCAGTTTCATTCCACACGTATTTGCTCTTTCAAAGCAAATTCAGCAGGAAATCCAAATCACTGATGCAAACCTTTGCAGTTTAATTTGTTCCCAGGGGCATATTGGGGGCCATTATCCCAGAAGCATATACATGAAAATCCCATTATTTAAAGCATATTCATTGTATTTCTGTTTAACCCTAGGCTGTTCATTGAGAAGTTAACAGTAAATAGGAAGAAAGTTGAGGATGATAGGAAGTAACTTAGGGAGTATTTAATGCCAACAGGAAGGACACCAGCTTGGCAGCACTTGGAGGTTATTATAAGAGTTTGTCTAAAAATCACCCACAGCAACAAGTCATGGGCTGGTGTGCGTGTGTGTGTGTGTGTGTATATACAATCTAGGTGATTTATGTGAATTGGTGCTTTGGGCAGTGCCAGTCCACAAAGTCATTGCCACTGGCCACTTGAAAATTCTGAGGTTTCCTGTTTTGGGAAAATCCATTGTTTGGGACACCACTGAACTTTTGAAATCTGCCCAGTAAGGCACATGGCTGCACATTATTCCTTTGCTGGAAAAAAACATAAAGTATCAACAAGGCAAACTATTTAAAAAGACACGTTGGCATAATTTCTTTCTAGGCCAGCCCTCCTTAACACCTTCCCACGCAAAGTGACATGTGTTATATTTTTGCTGATATTGGTCCCACCAGGTGCCGTCTGCCTCTTTTATACCTCAGAGATATTAGAGGAGCCATTTCTGCCTTCTACTGTTGGGGTGCTCACCCATCCAGCCCCTCCCCACATCCTCTGCCTTCTCTTCCCTGGTTCATTGGAGAGGCAGTGTGAGTGCCTCTCTAACCCACACATGGCAGGTCCTGTTTTACAGAAAAGGTTTCATCTTGTTCCGGTCATCTTTTGGATGAGCTTGGCAGCTGCCACACAATAGCACAGAGACAGCAACGATGACCAGGCTGGGCACCCTGCAGTGGCGGGACCTCCCAGGCCACTCATGCCCACTGGTAGCCCTTGCTCTGGCAGAACCAGAATTCCAGGGCTATGTTGTCTCTTCTCTTTTTAATTTGTGAACTCTTGACCCCTGTTCTCATGCATTTTGCCCATGCCTGGTTTTGCCGGAAGGAACTGACGACCTTCCACTCTTCTAAGATGTAACCCAGGGAGATATTCTGTAACTCTGCATGTGAGACCACAGGAGGACCCAACAAACGACAGTTGCTCGCCTTACTTCTGGCTTCCTCTCCAGGTGGAGATGTGTCCCCACTCTTCCTAACACCAAAGACACAGAGAAGGAGCTATTGCTCAAGGAATCATCATCATCATCATCATCAAGGTCATCATCATTTACCAGTCTGGTCTTCCAAAGGCCATTCGATGAGTTAACTTGTTATATTAACCAGCTTCATGGGTTGTTTTAGTAGAACACAGACATGGCCCAAAACTTTACGGGGAGCAGCCAGCCAACATGTGGCAGTACCATGAACAGAACTACCTCTGTAGGGAACAAAAAAAGGATTCATAAACAGCTTAAATGCTATTCAATAGAAAAGGTGTTTTTTAAATAAATAACTGAGGTGCCCATACAATGGAATTTATGTAGTGGTTTAAAAGAAAGAATCCATCTCTGTTACATGGATGTATCTTTCTGATATCTTGCAAAATAGGAATGTAAATTAAAGAACAATATATATAGCATGATCCCACATATGTTAAAATAAACATCCAAAACTATTATTGGCAGGGGAATTGAAAGAAAGTTTCCATGGTTTTACGTGTGCAATTTAAAACTAAAAGACGAAGATAAGCTCTCTCCCTTGAAAAACTTCCAGTCAATGAAGGAAGGAAAGGTGAACAAATCTGACATATTTTGAAATTGTGCTTCGGTATGGTGCAAGTCATTTCATTACAGATCACTGCAGGGAGAGCTAGGACTTGTCCCGGAGACCTTCCTGCCAGGCTCAGGACTGGATGGGGGCTTTGAAGAATGGGTAAGCTTTAGAAAGATGGAGAAAAACGAGGAAGACTATAAGACAATGTCTTATGTTGCTGTCACTATTGGATGAGTGGAGGAAGAACACCCTCTACTTCTTCCTTCTTCATCATTCCTATCCATTTTCTTCCAGCGGCAAAGTCATTACAGAGGTTTGCACTCCAGCAGTTAATAAAAACTCTAGGCTGGGCATGGTGGCACACGCCTGTAATCCCAGCTACTCAGGAGACTGAGGCAGGAGGATCATTTGAGGCCAGGAGTTCAACCCCAGCCTGGGCAACATAGTAAGACCCTGTCTCTACAAATAAAAATTGAAAAATGAAATAAAAAATCTTGGAAACACAGATTTATGGAAGGAATAGAAATATGCATTATGCTTTCGAAACAAAGTAAAACATCTCATTTCCTTTAACATAAATATCAGTATGAAGCAAAAAAAAAAAAAAAGCAACAGCCCAGATTCATGGAGTGTATTTTAATATACTTAATTGACTTCTGATCATTTTCTGATAATCCATTCTCTCATTCCACTAATTACAACTATTTTAAACAGAAGCCCATTAATTCTATGTTAATATTGCCTTTCTAATGAAAAGAAGATTAAGAATAGCCTTTCTAATTGCCCTAGACTGAGTCCTCCTTTTAGTTATAATGTGCTGCCTAAAGCCTCCTACTTAGGGGCTCTTCCTGGTTCTAAGAACTTTTAAGTGCCTCTCAGCAGCTTCCTTGTTGTAATAAAGGCATGTGAAGCCCGCAGTACCTCAGCTGCACACAATTAATCCCCTACCAGGATGCTGCTGCATGAATGATTCAGCAACCTTTCAAAGGGCCTGGCTAATCTTTATGCACAGCCAACATATGTTACAACAAAGTTAATCCAACATGCAACATCACGAAATTTAACAGATTTATTCACGGGGGAAGAAAGCACATAAGCAAATAGACGAAGGCAGGGAGGACCAAGGCAGGATCCATGAAGGGTAGGAAGCTCTGCCTGGACCCGGATAAAATGTTCTCTTTAACTAATGCCGGGCAAGTCCACCATTTCCGCAGTCCGCTGAAATCTGTTGCTTTGAAAGTGGACATTATTTTCAGGAAAAAAAAAATGTTGTGTGGTCAAATCAGTTTGAGAAACAATAGCCTAATCCAAGTTAAACAGGCTTTGTTCTCACTGCAGGACTACCCAGGACCTTCATTATTGCCAATATGCATAGTGGGTCTCCAGAACTGATAGAATTCAGCATTCTCAAGACCTTCTCAACCAAAGGTCCTCTGTGGTTATCACTACACATATATTGTTTAGAAAACAATGACTTCGATCATTGAGTGTATTTCTTGGGGACATATATGTCCTAAGACAATGTATAATGCCCCAACTCTGAGTTCCAAGGCATTGGGAACAATTGCAGTTAGCTACTTGGAGCTATAGTAACTAGCGGGCAAGTTAAGCCAGTATACTTCGTTGTGTCTAAAGTCTGATCCTTCCTTTCCATTATAAGGCTTTTGATTATTACCATCACGTCCTCTACAGCCTTACTCCTCAACGTGTGATCCCTGAACCAGAAGGATGGTGACCATTGGGAACCTGCCCGAAACGCAGCATCTCACCCCCAGCTCGGACCTCCTGAATCAGAATCTGCATTTGGATGAGACTACGGGTAATGTGCATGGTGCTACAGTTTGGGGAGCTCTGCTCTTCACTGCACTGCTGTTTCTCTACGTCAGCATGCAACTGGATCATCTGGAGAGAAGGGATGACAAGAGCCGTGGTTGATATTTCGATGCGGCCTCTTGACCACAGCTGTTTTGAAGCCTGAGTTTGATCAATCCAGAAAACAACCCATCAAAACAAAACAGATCCTCAGCTCACCGCTGGTCTCACCTTTCCTATCAGCCTTAGCCTGTCCTTGAAGCTAATTACACCCCTCAGCTGTCATCTCTCAGGTGATGGGATGGGTATTATTGTACAGTATTACTGGGTAAGACTTTTAAAACCATCCGGTTTTTACGCTGTGGTGTGACTGTTCTTACACAGTGTCTGTTACCCTCAGTCTCCCAAATCAACTGAATCAGAAATTCCTGCCACACTAAACTTCACGCACGTAACTAGCAAGAAGTGCTCTTTGAGCTTTACAAGAAGAAGAGATAGATTATGAGGAAATCATGCATTTTCTCTGCCATAATGAACTTGAAGCATATGTACACTGCACACTTAAGGGTGCAGGACTGAGTTTGTGTCTGGGATTAGGTCACAAAGCTCTTGACCAGGATTAAGAGCTCAGGCAATGGTCACGAAATAGTTTTCATCCATGTGAGCTAACTGGGGAGTGAGCCAGCAACCTTGATCCCATTAACACTGGGCTGTAAGGAGCCTGTCCATGGAGCTAGAGGGAAACAGATGACTATGGAGGACAGAGAGTACATATATGGCTAAATAATTAGAAGTTTTCCCTCTTAAAGAAAAAAAAAAAAAGGAATACACTACTTGACTGATAGAAACCAAAGTCCACATTTTGTCTTGGCCATTCGAACCGGATGATTAGAATACGGTGAAAGGGGAGAAGAGAAAACATGGAAAACATTACTGTTTGAGGCATGACCCTGTAGGTTTTTTTTTTCAAAGCCAGTTTTTCCAGAAGCCTAACTGATTGGCACAGTCTCAAACCTCTGTAGGTAATTTAAAGTCCTGGTCTACATCTGTAACTTTGCCAAGGAGCTACACATGCAAATCTTATCATTATTAATAATAGACTTGAAACTTTTCCTGCCTAAAACCCCAGTGAAGTGCTTAGAGAAACACCCATGCAATGGGTAGGTCTCCTCATTTCTCTGGAGGAAGGAGAGCAGCTAAGGTGGGGCACACGGAACAGTCATCCCTTCCTTCCTGCTTGAAAGGCCCCAGTTTCTGACATCACCAGGGTGCTACAGTTTGGGAATCTCTTCCCTGCACTGCAGTGCTATTTCTCTATGTCAGCATGCAACTGGATCATCTGCAGAGAAGGGAGGACAAGAGCCGTGGATGATATTTTCATGCAGCCCCTTGACCACACCTGTTTTGAAGCCTGAGTTTGATCATTCCGGAAAACAAACTGTCAAAACAAAACAGATCCTCAGATCACTACTGATCTCACCTTTCCTATTAGCCTCAGCCTGTCCCTGAAGCTCATAACACCCCTCAGCTGTCATCCCTCGAATGATGGAATGGGTATTATTGTAAAGAGTAAGGACGTAGAGGACCTGATGGTAACCCTCGCCACGGCTGTTCTGAAAAGAATTTTGCAGTAATATCTGTGTCCTTCAGTGTAACCCCCTCTAGGAATCCCAGAGATATCAAACGTCTGAGATACAGAAGCAGCACTTTTTTCTTGATAAACTGAGGGATAAGTACTTTTATAGAAGATCCTGGGGGAGAGGCTGCCTGTGTTCTGTGCTGTTTTGTTTTGTTTCCTATCTAATTCCTATTAACATCCACGGAAGCAAAGAAGATGATCCTTAAGCCTTGTCCTTAATTTCTTTGTAGCGTCCCTTCTTTACAGTGGGTCACCTGAATCAGCGCAAACTCAAACACTGCATACTCAGCCAGCAACTGGGGTGGCAATGATTTATTTTGCTATTGTTTGAGACATCTCAGGATACAAACCCTGCGCATAGTCAGATTGCATGTATAAGGCATGGTAATAGACTCTGGTCATTTGTGCAAACCAGGACGTTCTCAGACTATAAAACAGTGGGATTGGTGCCAAGATCCAGGTTGACGTAGGAGGCTGAGGAAACACAGTGTGCCCTTCATCTGGGCGAACTGGTGACATCTGGTTTAGGTTTAGAGTTAAAAATAATAACGAGTCACCTAGGAAATCAAGGAGGAACAGACATTCTAGACTAAGGACAGAGCCTTTGGGAGGAAAAAGACAAAATGCTTAGTATATCTGCAGATGACCAGCTCAGAGGGTGTGGAGAAAAGGGTGTATGAGAAAGATGGGAGGTAACAGAGGAAAGTAGGCATAAGGGCTGAGCCTAATGCCAAAGGGCCTTGTAAGTCAAGCTAAGGAGTGTGGATCTCATCGTAGGGTCTCTAAAGAACTTAAAGCACTTGACAGGGCCAGACTTGCCCTTTGGGTCCATCTCCTGTCAGCAGTTTGGAGAATGCATTGGCATGATGTGACAATGGAGATGAAGGGTCCAGGAAGAGAACAACTGTATTGGTCCAGAAGGCACGGCAATGAGAATGGAGAGAGGGGACGATGGGACAAGGAGTGTAAATCCCTAGAAAGTTTTTCACTTAGTTTAAGAGTGGGACAAGCCTCTCCCTGGGCAGCTCATGCACACTGAGATGCGGGCTCAGTAGAGTTGAAAGCCAGCATGCTGCCTCTGGGATGGCAGCTCTAACACAGATTGACCTCACCCCCTAGGAATCCATGCCTATAGGATGCCATATTCCTGTCTCCTTGAGGCATCTGGCCACACTGGTGGCTGTGGTGTCAAGTTCCCTGCAATCCAGAAACATCAGCCACTCAGTTCCTTCTGAGTACACTAACCCCACAATTCCTGCGTCTATGGGTGGAAGAGTCTCAAAGAGGAATGTCTGTCCTGAAACCCTCCTGGGTGTTAAAGATTTCCCTTCAAAAGGCTTAGAATGTAATAGTCTGCTCCTGTGCCCACAGAGCCCTTGAGGACTGGTCTTTGGGGCCAGCAATCCTAATCATCCCAAGCAAGCAGCTTTGAGGCAACTGCAGAACACAGCTGGTCAAAGCCAAGTCCTGCAAGCTGCTAGAAACATGTGCTGCTTTGTCAATGTCGTGTGTTTCCTAGAGAGACATATTTATTTAACCCTGTTTCCTTCCCCACTGCCCACCACCACCAGCACTGTCCATGTGCAGACAAGTGTTCTAGGATCAGTAAGAGATTATGAAAGAAATTAAAGACACAGTCCCTGTCCTAGAAAACATATCACTTAGTCGGCTGAAGCGAAACATTCACAGATGTACAAAACGACTTAAAAATACATTGAGAGAAACCTAATCAAAAGCACAAGTGGAAGAAACCACTTCCTGAACGGAAACACACCATCTCAGTGTCTACGCTGAGTCTGCAGGACAAAGAAAACCTCCCTTTCAAACTTGATGATTTATTTTTGTTTAGAGTTTACCTTGTTCTAGAAAAGTTTTGAGGAAATTTACAAGAATACATTTATGGAAATAAAATCTAGAAATAAAAGTAGAGAACTAGAACCAAAGTAAATAAGAACACAAAAATGCCAAGCATAAGTCATGCCATGTGTTATAGTTATGGCTTCGAATCTAGGTCTTCTTTTTCCTGGGGGAAGTAAAGACATGATTTGTTTTTAGTACCCATGATCAGATATGTCAAGACAGAGGAGCACTGAATTCTAAAACTTGGTTGTTCAAAATGTGGTCCTTGGACTATCAGCCTTAGCATCCAGGAGAAGCTAGTTAGATATGAGCTATCTCAAGCCAGCTCCAGAGCTACTGAATATGAATCTGCATTTTAAGAAGAGCCCAGATGATTCATATGCACATTAAAGTTTGAGAAACACTGTTCTAAAAGTCATCCTTCACCTGGAATGTCATACAGATCTTGAGTAATAAAAGAGGCCATCTATCCACAGAGCTTTTTACTACAAATGCAGTAACTGAATGTCTGATTTTTACAGCAATTTTCAAAATGACAAAGGATAAAATAAAACTAAACTAAGGCAAAGAGTTCTTATACATGACACCAAAAGCACAACTGATGAAAGAAAAATTGGGTGAACTGGACTTCATCAAAATGTAGAACTTTTACTCGGGGAAAGACCCTGCTAAGAGGATGAAAGACAGGCTGCCTGTGGGAGAAAATAATTGCAACAACAACAACAAAAAAAACCAAATTATATCTAGAATGTATAAAGAATCCTTAAAACTCAATGTTAAAAAATATACCTATCCAGTTAGAAAATAGGCAAAAAATACGAATAGACATTCACCAAAGAAAATATAGCGACAGCAAATAAGCACATAAAATGATGTTCAACCACAAAAAACAGTAAGTAAATGAAAATTAAAACTATAATACCATATGATATAGCTTGACTATATGTCCCTGACAAATCTCATGTTGAAACGTAGTCCCCATTGTTGGAGGTGGGGCCTGGTGGGAAGTGTTCCGGTCATGGGGGGAGATCTCTCATGGCTTGGTGCTGAGTGAATTCTCAGGAGATCTGGTTGCTTAAGTGCGCGGCACCTCCCACCTCCAACTCTCTCTCTTGTTCCTGCTCTGGCAACATGACACACCTTCTCCCCTTTACCTTCCACCACCAGTCAAAGCTCCCCGAGTACTCTCCTGAAGCCGAGTAAATGCCGGCACCGTGCTTCCTGTACAGCCTGCACGACCCCGAGCCGAGTAAACCTCTTTTCTCTGTACATTACTCAGTCTCAGGCATTTCTTTACAGCAACACAAGAATGGCCCTAACGCGCCAGACCAGGACACATCTACTAGAACAGGTAAAATATAAATAAATAAATAAATAAATAAAATTTTAAAAAGACTAGTGATTACACCAAATGCTGGTGATGACATGGAGAAACTATCTCTCACACACTGATGGTGAGAATGCAAAAATGGCACAGCCATTATGGAAAACGGTTTGACAGTTTCTTATCAAAGTCAATATCCACTTAACATACAACATGGCACTCATACTCCTGGGCATATATCTCAGAGATATGAAAAGTTATGTTCATACAAGAACTTGTACACAATTGTTCACAGCAGCTTCATTCATAGTACACAAAAACTAGGAACACGCCAAATGTCCCTTACTGGGGGAATGACTAAATCAACTCTAGTATGTTTGTGTAACAGGATACTACTCACCCAAAAAACGAATGTATTTACACATGTATATACACAACTGTATATATACATGTATATATGTATATACACAACTGGGTTGGATCTCAAGGGCATCATGCTTAGGGGAAAATATATCCGAAATTATATTCTATATGATTCCATTTATAGAACATTCTCAAAAGGACAAAATTATAGAGAACAGATGCATGTGACAAGGACAGGGACAGAGGTAGAGGCCTGGGTGTGATATAAAGAGATAGCATAAGGCAGTCCCTCTGTAGTGATGAAACAGTTCTACACACACACGTGAGCCCAGGCAAAAACTGGTGAAAATTGAATAAGATTTTTAATCTAATTGATAGTACTGTACTAATGTTAATTTCCTGGTTTTGACATTGTATTAACAGCCCTAAGAGCTGTCACTACTGAGGAAAGCTGAGTGATGGGGTCAGAGGACTCTAATATTTTTGTGACTTCCTGTGGATTCATAATTATTTCAAAATAAAAAGTTACCCCCCAAAGCTAAATCTAAAAGCAATTAAGCCAAAAACCAAAATAATATTATTTAATGCTACTATTGGTAATACTGCTCTCCAGAAAACAACACCCTGAGTCTTAGCCTTTACCTATTTCCATGGTGTAAATACTTCCTCTAATTGGTGGGTGGCCAATTTAAAGGTTCCCATAAGATAAGCACTGGCTCACAGAATTCCTGCGAATATAAGAATTGGCTCTCAGGAGCCAGTATGAACAAATTCCAGCACACCACTGCCTTCTGGTAGCTGGATTTGATCCTTGGACCACCTGTATCAGACTCACCTGAAGAAACTTATTAAAAATTCATATTCCTTGGCTGGGCATGGTGGCTCACGCCTGTCATCCCAGCACTTTGGGAGGCCGAGGCAGGCAGATCACAAGGTCAGGAGTTCGAGACCAGCCTGGCCAACATGGTGAAACCCCGTCTCTACTAAAGATACAAAAATTAGCCGGGTGTGGTGGTGCGTGCCTGTAGTCCCAGCCACTCGGGAGTCTTAGACAGGAGAATCGCTTGAACCCAGGAGGCAGAGGTCACAGTGAGCCGAGATCACGCCACTGCACTACAGCCTGGGCGACAGACCAAGACTCCATCTAAAAAAAAAACAAAATTCATATTCCTGATCTGCAAGCCAGAATTACTGAGTCGGAATCCCAAAGGCTCAACAGGGAATGTGCATTTATAATAGTTCCTTCAGATTATCTTTAGGTTCATCAAAAGTTGAACATTAATGATAACATGTTAGTGCACATAGCTCTCCAATGACCTAGCTATGAGAAGCATGAAGTAATGGGCAGACTAGCAAGCCGGCTTCCCCTACATTCAAAGGAGTAGAAGATAACCCAGAATTTGGCATGAGATTTTGTCACCAACTAGTAAAAGGAGGGAATCAAAGGCTGACGACTTTGTGGATTGTGGAAGCTAAGCTCCTCTGAACTCCCAAGTATGAGCACTGCTATTTTCCCTAAAAGGCTTCTGCCTCCACCAAGAGTTTCAACACATTTTCTACTTAGTATTGCTAAGAAAAACCAGGGTTTGATTAAACTGTTATGGGTAAGAATTTTTTTTTAAGTATCTAACATTTTTTAACATTTGGTCTTATTCGGTGGTTTCCAACTTTGAGTGCACATCAGAATCATGTAAGGAATTGCAAAAGACACGGATGCCTGGTCCTTACTCCGAAGATTTTGATTTCATTGGTGTGGGATGTAGGCATAAGGCTTTAAAGCTCCCCAGGTGATTCAAATGTGCAGCCAGGGATGAGAACCACTGCCTACTTCTCATTGAATTTGGTTCACTGATATATTTAGGTTATTTAAAATGAAAATTTTATTATTTTTGAATAGGTAATACTATTAAAAATTTCATAAGTCAAAATGATTTTTAAAATATATAACAAAAAGTTTTGCTTCCTCCCTGATCATCTACCCCATTTCTACTCCCACACACACCTACACACTTGAACAGGTATTTTCTTTCTGAAATTCTTTGTGCAAATTCTAAATATAAATATGTGTGTAATTTATTCCTATTTTCACAAATAAATTCCAGTAAGATAATATAAGGCTATAAATACATACAGATATATATTTTAAATATATAAATATAGCTATAGATAATATACATATGTGAATAATATATTCACATTTGCATAAATCAATTCCATGGAGACAATACCAGGCTACAGATACAGAGATACATAATATATTAAATACATAAATATGTGTATTTCCAGCCTTATATTATCTCCTTATAATTTTTTATAATGAACTGGACAATGAGTTATACTTGTTCGTATGCTTACCAGAATTTGGTTCACCCAAGGTAGTTATTAATAGACACTGACGTTTATTCTGTTGTAGTTATACAAATTGCAATCACAGTGCAGGGAAAAGGATCCTGGAACAACAGCAGCAAATATCCTATTGGTATGTGTGTGGAAAGACTGTGTGTATGTGTGTGGGTGGAATTTGGTTACACTAGCTCTTGAGTAAATTAGTAATATTGAGTGTCAAACCTGGAAATTAAAGAATCAAATTTTGCACTCATTCAGTCATCTGAACTGGCTCTTAGAAAATAAGGACAACTAAGACAGCCCACTGGTTTTTTTTTTTTTTTGTCCCTCTTTATAATATCTCTTAGTAAGCAGTCAGAAAAAAATGTCCTCTTGAGTCAATGTCTATTCTTCTTGGACCGTAAGCAAGAGATGTCGGAGGTCACAAGTTGGACCCGTTACTGTCCCCAAACAAGTTTCATAAAACCCACATGGTGTTCTTTTTTCTCAGACTGAAGCCAGCCAGCAATTCCAAAATTGAGAACTTTCATACAAAAATAATGGGTTTCAGGCTTCCACTTGCACCACCGAGCTCACACTCCATGGCGACAGCCTGCTGGGTGTGGGTAAGGCTGTGCCCCTTAGACAGGCTACGAGGTGTTCAGAGCTCCACAATCCACCAGCCTCCCTGGCACTCAGAGGCCCACCTGCTCTAATACACCTATTCCTGTCACCTGCCTGGCCTGCCACACCTCTAAGCTTCCTCCATTCTTCATGGGAATTTTCACTGCAGAATCCATCATCACATCGTATTGAGTCAACACTCAGTAGTGAGTATGCCATGGACCAGCAAGTACCAGGCATGAAACAATGTTCCCAGCTCTGCCCCTTTTCCAGTCCTGGCTCACGTCAACATTGACCCCTCCAGCCTGTTCCGGGTTCCCTCGTGTTTAAAACACCCAGAGGATCAAATCCCAGTTGCAATGACAAACTCCAATTGCTACAGCAGTTTTTAAAATTTACTTTGAAGATGCTTACACGTGCCACTCCTGGGCTGATTTAACACCAAGCCTTGGCATCTAATGGCACTTAGTGAGTAATACCAGTCATTTGTTCAAAGTTAACAGCCCCAGAGTGACAGCTATAGATAAATTAACAACATTAGAAAAACACTAAAGCCAGCATTTATAGAGTGGGTCATTGAAGAATATGATAGCTGTACAGATTGGCTCTGCCTAGAATACACTATTAATAAATTTTATACGTTGAAGTCATTTTTACCCGGTACCTTTTTAATTGTTCTGAAGTTGTCCATATTTATCTTGATTAAAAAACAAGCCAACTCCTAGAGACATTAATGGGTTTTATGTGCTTAGAAGTGAATATTATAAGCAGATGGAGGAAGTGAGTGGGGGTAGAGGGAGAGAGGGCAGGGCATTGTATTTCCATCCCAGCACTTTGTTACAATGAATCCAAGGTGTTGAGTAATGGACTGCTATAAATTAGAAGACTGTTTACCTCATAATGTCTGCCAAAGAAATGTAGCCAAATTTGGGCTTTGCCTTTTCTGGACTCAGGCCTGCACCTTGTTAAAACAACTGGCGGTGGAGAAGTAAACATGGCTGCACACTGTTGCCTTAAGCTCTGCTCCCGGTGTTGCAGGGCCATTTATAAGAAGCTAGCATTTAGCTCTTCTTTGGACTTTCTTCTTAAGGTGAACATTTAAACGTCTCCTGAAAGGAACCACAGAGAGTAGAAGTCTCGTGTCTTAAGGGTGAATGTTGATTCATTCCATTTATTTGGCACAGTACAATACCACCACTTAGAAAGTTGTAGCAGTGGGAGGAGCTTGACCCTCACATTTTATGGATTAGGAAATTGTGACCGGAGGCGTTCAACATAGTGAGCCAGAAAGGCAGGGTGTGAAGGCTAGATTGAAAGGTCACACCCCCAGCAGCTCACAGGGCTGTCTTCCCTCAGTGTTCCAACACCACCCCACCACAAAGAAGGAAGAGGCAGTATTCACTTCATGGCACCCATATGGGAGTTACCTGCTATAGAAAGATGAGATAATAAAGCATGCATTTCATGACCAGTTTTGGTGCTCAGCACGTTTCTTCCTGCAATACATCTTCCTGAAGACAACAACCAGGTAATGAAGGTGAGTGCCGGCAGTGAACTGAACGAGGCTTTCTGAATGAGTTGTTTTGAGAATTTTCATGTCTAGGTAACCCCCTGTTTGCTCCCATTGCCGGGGACCACCTGTGGTCTAAGAATAAAGCCAATGCTGGAATTGCTAAAAAAGAGAGCTCCTGTATCTTGTTTCTTGGGTTTAAAACACTGCCTAGCATATCTTCAGTTACTGACTTAATCTGTGAGTGTGAGTTGCATATTCTTGGCATCTGTTTCTCTATCTGGAGCCATCCAATGACAGATTTGGCTTAGAAGATCGTTAAGGTGACTGAGCCCTCACAGTCAGTGGACCACCCATGAACTGTGATGGCAGCTGTAATGGGAAGGGGTCCATGAAACCAGGGTCACTCAGCAGTGGAAAAGGAGTCTTTTAACAAAGAACTTGACCAAGGCCACACGATGCATCAGCAGCAGGCAGGGACAACCACCAGGCTTCCAGTGCACTGCACACGGGGCTCAGCAGAGGTCCCTATGATGCTGGTGGGTTTGGGAGATCTCCGAACACTGGTGAGACTTCACCCCAGCTTCTTCCCCAGGTTCTTGGCACTGTTACAAGAAGAAATTCAAGAATGAATCAAAGCAGAGGTAAAGAGGCTTTTATTGCAAAGTGAAAGTACACACCCAACAGAGTTTGGGGTTTCTGGCTTTATTGTTTTGAGGTCCAGCAAGATTTGTCTTCTGGCCACAACTCTGCTCACTTTATCCTGTTTTGGTAACAAAACAGGACCAGGTCTGGACAGAATAAAGTGAGGAAACCAACAAGAACCAGCAGGTAGCTACAAAACTGATCCCTGGCTGCCCTCATTGCTCCTTGGCATAAGACACTCACCAGTGCTACGAGAGTTTACACATGCCATTACAGCCATCTGGCAGTCACCACCCCTTTCCATGGCAACAACCTAGAAGTTACAGCCCCTTTCCCATAAAGTTCTAAATAACCTGCCCCTTATTTGAATTGACCCATCCCTTAATTTGCATGTAATTCAAAGTGTGTTTAGGTGAGTATAAACACAGTTGCCCACAGCCCATAGGTGCTAACTCTTGAGTGTACTGCCTGTGAGTTAGCCCTGCTTCATGTGGAACAGCTCGGGTTCAACAAAAGATTGCTGTTTCAAACCAACTTGAATTGTTTTCTGGGAAAAGCCAAGAACCCTTAAGGACTAAGCCCCAACTTTGGGGCCTAACTGCCCTGCATCAGTTTCTCTAATCAAGGTGCAAAATAATCATAAAGATTTCTGGGAAGAGATGGGAATTTCTTGGAATTGGGGTGCTACCCCATTTTACACCAAGCACAGGTATACCTGGAATGCTCATGGCACTGGTGGGTGTGTGGTTTAGTATAATAGCGTATAATTGAGTCTGGGGTAAAACTTGGGTCAAACCAGCTTCACCTACATCCTGTTTGTCAGGATGTTATGGTCCCTTTCTCATCCCTTGTTCCTGCAGCTGGCTTTTATGTTAGTCAGTGAAACTGCTGCCTGATGTTCTCTATTTTCGCTGTGACCACCTGGCATTCCTATCTCACCTGTGCCTTGTGTGAGGTGCTCCTTATTATCATTGTCAGCCATCGGTGGGGATCATAGAGAAGAAGTAGAGGGAAAGTCAGAGGACTCACTTCCCATTCTACTTGACGGCTGTCTGCCATGGGACTTTGGGCATGTCTCACTGCTCTCAGCAAAGTGCACAGGCTGCACAACACAATTTTACCGGTGGGGGATCCTGACTGAGTCATCCAGGTTTTTGGTGTTTTGAACAAAGAATTGGACAAAATGCACAAACAAAGCAATGAAAGATGAAGCAACAAAAGCATAGATTTAATGAAGTGAAAGTACACTCCACGGAGTGGGAGTGAGCTTGAACAAGCGGCTCAAAAGCACTGGTTACAGAATTTTCTGGGATTTAAATACCTTCTAGAGGTTTCCCATTGGTTACTTGGTTATACTATACGTAAGTGAAGAGCTGACCTGTGACCAGTCTGATTGGTTGCAGAAGAGGACCAATCAGAGGCCAAAGCAAAGCTACAAAGTTATATCCTATGCAAATGAAGACTGGTGTGGGAGGGGATCCATCAGAACTACTTTGCATTTTTCATCTGCAATGCAGTGGAAGTCAGGGAGGGCATTGCAAAGGAAGTAGCCTTTGATCCTTTTGTTACTTGGGTATGAAGACTTGGGGTTTTCCTTTTGATTCAGTTCTAGGAAGTCAGTGCAAATCAAATCGGCCTTAGGTTTCCTGCCTCCAGACCCTATTCCCCTGCCTCACAATGGATGAGCCACCAGAGACTTGCCTGCTTGAAACAAGTACCCTCCGCATCCTTCCAGAAAATTCAAGACCCACAGGACCAGCAGCTGGCTGGTGCTGGACAACAGACCTCAGGAGGCTGCTTAGAAAGCTGCCATGCTGAGCACTTGCTTAGTATTGAACCAGGTTTGACCTCAGGCAGCATCTGTACCTTGTGTTCCTACTTAACAAACTGCAACCTGACTTAGTACTTAAGCGAACTGAAAGTGTAACTAGGAGTGTATTTGTTTTGTAGCAACCAGCTGAGTCTCAGCCAATCACAGCAGCTGAGCTTCACCAATCACAGGCTGCCACTGATCACACTCCACCCAAATAAGGCAAATCCAGCTGTAACCAATCCAGCTGTGTGTGCACCTCACTTCCTTTTCTGGCCATAAATGCTGCCTGCTGGAAGGCGCTCTCTGAACCTGTGCTGGTTCTGAGGGCTGCTTGGTTCACAGATTGTTCTTTGCTCAATTAAACTCTATTAATTTGTCTAAAGTTTTCCTTTTAACATTAGCTACCCTGCCTTTTCAAACACCAGGAGGTATAATAATATGTCCATACAAAACACTTTCGTGGCCCACAGTGGAACACTAGTACGTTCTGTCTCTCGTAAGGCACTGTGGTTGTCACAGGGAAAAAGGATGGTTGGTTGGTGAGTCTTTGGACAGAATGGTGGGTGTGGTGTTTCTCTGTCCTCAGACATTCTTCGCACTGCAAGCATCCCAGAGAACTTCCAGGAAGGAAATGGAAGACAGCAGACATGAGACTATAGCATGCAGCAGGCCTGAAGACCCCTGCGGGGAGCCCACTTTTGAGAAAACTAGACGAACCCTACTAAACAGACTTCAGTGGAGAGGCAGATGCTTTAGCACTGGTAAAAATAACAGATGAAGCTGGGCACTTCTTATCACCTAGGTGTCAGAACTGAAGCTCGACCCTGAATTTTCAAAGACTTAAGTGCAAAACTGTCACCCAGAAAGTATAAATAGTATAAATAGAACAGGGCTGGGTGGGGGAGTTAAAGCAAAAGGAAAAAGTGTGTGTGTGGAGGGGTGTTAAAAAATAAATAAATGAATAATAAATAAATGGCTTTTCATAAAATGATCAGAATGAGGAAACACACAAGTGCAATGCTAAAGGAACCACAGATGGGGAACTCCCCAAGCCCTTGGGTGCTAGAGACTCTCTATTTTGACCAGATTAAATGCTCTGAGGCCCCACCCTTTGTACCATCAGGAATTTCCCTCCCCAAACAGTATAAATGTCCCCTAGGGGTGATGGCATTTGAAATCCCTCTCTCACCCTGTAATTAGGTATTTTGTACATGTTTCGTTGTCTGTTGTCCAAGTTCTCCCATTAGACTGTAAATTCTACGAGCAAATGGGTCTCTTATGCTTGTTCACTGCTCCTGAGCCTACGAAGACACTATTAGTCCTCAATAAGTATTTGTGGAATGATTAGTAGAATGAATGAATAAGTAAAAGAATGAATGATCACTTACAGGCTGCTGCCTGAGGCTTCTACCCCTGCAGCTCCTACATACACCTCAAGCACTGTTGCTGGTTTTGCATCCAATCTTTCTGTAGTGTAGTCAGTAGTGAATCCAGGATTCTGGGATTTTCACTAACCTGCTGCGAGCTAAATGGTCCCCGTGATGGGGACAAGCCCTGCCCCCAGAAACATGGCCTGTGTTGCTAAGCCTGACTTCCTGTCCTGTCTCTGTAAATTGCTTCCCTAGGACTCTTGTTCCTCCACACAATCTGACCAAGTACAGCACTACCCTAGATCCATCTGGTATATTTTTATAACCTAAGTATGATAAGGATCACGATCCTGGTTTTAGAACAATTTATGGGAAGAGGACCTACTGATGGACACAAATAATGAATGGGCAAGGCCTTCCCCAGGTCTCACTGCCATCTAAGAGCTAAAGAAATATGAAGAAGATGAGGAAGAGGTGAGGGCTGTCTCCACCCACCAACAGCACCTGCATCCCAGTCCCCGGCTCAACCAAAATGAATGTGTTGTTATAGTGAGGCCAGGATGTCTGGGCAGAGCCAGCCACAGCAACAGAAAATAGTCATTTGAGAGAAACACTGGCCACCCCTCCTTCCAAGGTGGGGGTGACAGAAAGTACATGGACAACACTGATGAGCTTCAGACACCAGTTTCCCTGGCTGAGGGAAGACAGGAGGCAGGGTTTCCATCGCTCTGTATTAGATCACTTTTTTCCACATTCTTTAATGACCTAATGATTCTTTAATGACCTTTAATGACCCCTTTGCAGTAAAATGTCCCAATGAGAATACACATTTCCATTAGTTGAATTCAACGTGCAATCAAAATGGTGTCACTGAAACAGTGGGCTATCCTATTCTTGGTGTCCTCAAAATATGGATCCACTCTTCCCAGCGTAGTACCAGACAAATTGAGTAGAACAAAGAGTAAACACAAGAACCAAAAATATCACTGTTGTTATTGTTAAATGCCGGATTGGAGCACAATTTTTTGGTTGGAGAGCTCAGTGGGCCTGCTAACTAAATCCCATAATTAAGCAGCCTTACCCACCTAGCCGTGAACCATGGAGACTTCCCTTCACTCTCCCACTTTGCAAGATGGTAAGGGCCCATGCAGGAGAAGTCTTAGGCATAAAGAACTCTAGCTCTCTGCAGACAGAATATTCTAATACTGTTTTCAAACTTGCAAATTATGTAAAGTCACTTCATGTCTTCAAAGGCAAAGAAACACAAAGGTCGACAGAATCCACTTGCCCTGTGAAAAATGCCGTTCCCTGCAAGGAAAAGAGGAAGCAACGTTTTCCACCAGACTTGCCCTGTCTGATAAGTCTTGGTAAGCCACCTTATTGATTGGCTTCAACTGAGAAGAGACCTGTCTGGAATCCCTTCTCTTTTCTTGTCTTGTCATCTTGGGCAGCTCACGTAACCTCTCTGGGGACTGGTTTCATCACCTTCCGCACCAAAATGATGAATTTGGGCTAGATGGCCACCAAGCGTTTTTCAGCTCTAACAGTCTGCAAATGACATGAGCTTTTTCTCACCTTTGAGCCATATAGGAATTCACTTAGCAGAAAGCACCCTGTGTGGGAAACTATGAATTCTACCTTACCGCTTTCCCTAAACAATGCCAGGGGTGCCTTAGCCCACCCAGGGCTTTGCTATAGGTAGGAAAAATGCTCAACCCATTCTGCTAACCAAGTTTTCTCATTGCCCTTTTCCTATGGAAGTTTTGAGCCCATCCTGCTACATCGCAGGCTATGAGACAATGGGAGGATATGAGATGACATGCTTGTTTCTTCTAGCTCCCCGACATTGCCTTTTCTGACAATGTGAGTCTATGGTGGCCACTGTAAGTCAGGGTACTAGGCTCAGTAGGCTCAGACTTGTGTTTTCAGGAGTATTAGTTATACAGACTTTTCTTTTGCACCATCCACTGAGTTTCCAAACAGCAAGATTTTACTTTCCTATTCAAACTTAAACTTGTCTAGAAGTTTCAGTCTTAAGAAGTACAAGTAACTGGTCATTTAGTCTTGTCCCATCACTGGTCTACATAAAATGCAATTAACAATGAATTATACTTAATATGGTGCTAAAATAAGAATGTTCTGGTCTCAGCTTGTATCTCGAATATGTGTGTGCATGTGTGTAAATGTGTGTGCATGTTGTGTGTGTGTGTGCATCATGGAGTTGATTTACTCCTGAGGGTGGGTATAAATTTATAATCTGAAAATGATTTATAGCCAAAAAATGCATATTGACTTTGTCTTACAAGCTCAGCCAAATATTATTTTTTAGTACAACTATAAATCATCTGCCTCTAACTGATTTTAAGATGCAAGGATTTATCAGAACCTGGGAAGTGTGGTTGAAAAATATCACATACTTACTAAATAGGGACATGGGTTTCAAAAGGTTGAGAAATAACTACATCATCTGAAATGGATAACCAAACGTTTTCAGGAAATTGACTTTTCTTGTGACATTGACAAGGTTTCACATACTATTTCAGCTGTCTGGGGACTATTTCACTACTTTCACCACTGTCCGTTTCCACCCAAATTCAGGTGCTGTGGTTTTGCCTTGCAAACCTTCATTGTTCAGCTGGGTGCTACGGTCTTCTACTGTCTTTCAGGGGATTTAACAAGCATCCTGGATGGTTGAAAGGGGCAGTAAGAGGGAAGTTGGGCATGCAGGGCCATTTGGATGGGCATGACAAAGCTGAGAAGCCCAGGCTTGCATCCTGTGCTGAACAAGGCACAGTAGATGTTCAGGCATCTGTTGAAGGAAGGCCCTCACTGCATGGCAGCAAGACTAACAGCATCTTGACTCCTCAACAGGTACGTCGTACTGTGCAATACTCACTGGAAGGGTGAGGAATGGTCTGTGACAGATAGCTCACCTTCCACAGGGCTCCCAGGCACCGCACAGAGATACTAGAGAGTATGCCCCTCCAGCCATGCTAACCTTAACTGGGCCCAGCTACTCCAATTTCGATGAAGCCCAAGTCTCATATCCCTTGCCCTACCACCTTCCCATATGGGATCCCTTTCTTCTAACATAACAAAGTAGCCTGGTTCCATCCAGAGTATTTTTCTGGTCTATTGTTAAATTTAACACTTTGCTTCTCTTGGGCTTTCCCCTTTGATGCCCAATTTGAAAGTTAAGAATGAACATTTGCTATCTCTCTTTACATTCCCACTATAACAACTCCAATGCCATTGAAAGTGATGTTGATATATATGATTGATTAAAGGACAAGTCACTTACAAGTAAATGAGGGAAAGACATGCAAAGAGATTAAAATCTTAAGAGTATCTCATTATATTCAGACTTATTTGATGTTGGATGCTTCTAATACAGTTGACCAATTTATCATTTAATTTGTATGTTTGGTTGTGACTTTTTGTTATTTCTTTTTTGATAAAATTTTTCCCTTTATATATATTTCTTAAAGACACTAAGAGTGTTTAGTATTTTTGTAGTCAGGGCTATGTTTAAGTTTTTTATTGTATGCTTAACAGGATTTACCCTTTCCATTTAAAAAAAAAATCACTGTGGTAGGGAATTTTCAAATTATTCCTCTGTCACTCAGTCCCTATAAATTATCTCTCAATTCAGAAGGCAAAAATGCTAGATTTTAACTTTCCCAGCTTCCTTTGCAGCTAAAGTGGTCACATGACTCAGCCCTGGCCAATGAGAGAAAGAAGAGTATTCTGGGGGGCTTCTGGGAAAGACATTTCTTTAGTTATGAAAAGAGAGATCTACCAACGAGTGGCCTCCTACTGTCCTTGTTACCACCTTCCTTCTTGTTAGAGGGAGTAATTCCCATGTAAACAGAATGCTTGGCAATGTCCTTGAAAGGATATGCCTGAGGACAAAAGTCAAACATATGAGGATAGTGCAATAAAAGAATATAAGAGCCTTGGTAACATTGTTAGACCTCTGAATCAACCTACCATCCCCCTCTGAATCAACCTGCCATCCCCTTCCTCCAAATTCTTGTGATATGATATATGCAAAAGCCTTCATGTGTTAAGATACTGTGACTCAGGTATCTGGTGACTTGCAGATAAAAACAATCTCACTGATAGTCTCACTCATATTTTCTTTTAGTTCATGTGTGTGTGTTTGTGTGTGTCAGTTAATCCAACTTCATTTAGGATTTGTTTTTTTATCTGTTGTGAAGTTTTTTTTAGTTAATGAATTTTCTCATGAACATTTATTCAAGGATTCATATTTTATTTAGTGTTTCAAAATGTGACCTTTGTCATATATTAAATTCTTATCTATAACAGAATAACATTAAGCCTCGAATTTCTCATTAATAAAATTAAAATAATAATGGTACTTATAAGGTTGAGAGATAATGCTTATAAATTTCTAAGCCCAGGTCCTGGCACATAGTAAATATAAAATGTATGATAACTTATTATTACTCATTTTTATTTCTATTATTATTTAATTTCTAACTATAAACATGTTGATTGGTTTTATTTTCATTGTTTTCTGTCTTTGGCTATGTATTTTCATTATATTCTGTTTTTAATTCTAATGGCAGTTAACTTTATACTTGGAAAAATTATGTTTGACCACTTTTTCCTTAACTGCAAAGTCAAGTATAAAATGGCATTTAAAAGCCTTTCCCGTTCCAAATATGCAGTTTAACACTTTTTCAAATTCCACACTTACCTATTGCTCACTTCCTCTTCTTACTTGCTATATTTAGTTAGTAAAGTCTGGGATTTCAGATCAGTAATATTATAATTAAGTTTTCTTTTATTTTAAACCTATTGTTCTTCAAGACCAAACTTTGACATTTGTATTTAGTTTGGAGACCGTATTAAGCAACTTATTCAAACTTGATTTCATGTTTATTTGCTGCATGCTTATCACATTCACATTGTTTTTTATATCATTATAATACCATCTTACAGCTTCTTTTTGCTTCTGTCAGATGGTTGGAGTCTATTTTAAATAATCATCTTCAAGAAAGACCCATGAGGACATGTCAGTGATAACTTGTCTTTTAGAGAATGTAAATTACAGAAGGAAATTCTGGGATCACTACAGGGACGTGAAAAGTAGCAGATAAGAACAGAGAGATAATGCTGGAGAAGGAATGGTTGCCAATAGCTATGGATCTCCTTACGCCTTTTAAAGATGTGGGCTTTTTACTGTACATACCCAGGAGAGCCATTGAATGGTTTTGAGCTGAGGAATGGTTTTCTAATTTTCATTTTTAAATGATAATTCTGGCTATTGTGATTAATGGGCAAGAGACCATTGTAATCATCAAAACAAGAAATGGAGATGATGGTGTCAGGGTGGGAGCAGTAGAGTTTCTGAATATGCTTTGAGGGTAGAGACAACAGGATTTTCCTAATGGATTTGATGTAACATATGAGAGAGGAGATGACCTGACCCTGAGATTTGTGTTCCGAAAAATGGAAAGAATGAACCTTCCATCAACTCACATGTGGAAGGCTATGGGTAGAGTAGGTTTCAGGGAAGGGGAGCACCAGGAGTTCAGTTGTAGATGTGATGAGTCTGAGACATCCATTATTGGGTTGGTGCAAAAGTAATTGCAGTTTTTGTTAATACTTTTAATGGAAAAAAGTGCAATTACTCTTGCTCCAATTTAATAGCTGCAGATGCTAAATAAGCATTTGCATACATAAGCCTGGAGTTACGGAGAAAGGGTCGGATTGGAGATAAACATTTGGGAATCATCAGCATCTAGATGGTATTTCAAATCATGAGCCTAGGTACATTCTGTCAGTATTTTTTATAGCTCCCTACACTGAATTATTATTTTCTCTTTATGCATATTTGAGTAAGTCTGGAGTTGTGTTTTAATTTGGTTTTTGGCTTTTAAGAGCCAGTTTTTAAAAATACGCACATATTTTTTATTGGTCTTGACCCTATTCACTTCAGAGTCAGCTGAATCCTTTCTCCAATCCATAGCTGGAGTGCAGGCTCATATGCTCAGCTCCTGGCCCAGTACATCAGATACCCACCTAATACTGTTCTAATGTACTAAGGTGATATTTTTCTCTCCTCTCTCCTGCCGGATACTCTGATGCCTCAAAATGATCAAGTGCTTAGAGTCCACAATCCAGCATGCACTGCCCCGGAGCCCTTCACCCACCATGGCCAAGCTCTCCAGCCCTTCCTTCTTTCCTTTTTTTTTTTTTTAACTTTCTGAAAGTTATTTCTCTAAGAATTACAAAAGGCAAAAACTATATGATATATAGATTCCTCCCTAGATGCAGAGCCTGGGGTAAGATACAAAATGTTTCCCTACCTGTGTTTCAGTGGGAATATTATTCAACATGAGGTAGAGTCTGAATTCACCAGGAGGGAAAACCTGGTTATTCTCCCACAGGCCCCATCTTTCTTGCTCCGTGTCCTAGCTTTGGGTTGTTCATCAGGAAGAGCTTTAATCTTACTCTGTGTTCACAAATGCTTTAACTAAAAGAGATCCATAAAAAGCTGCTTGTCAGATGCCATTTTAAGCCATTTCAATGGCAAAACACTGTCATAGAGCACATAGTTTGTGTTAATGCAGTAAATTTCTAAACTCTCATCACCAAGCCATCATGCTAAAGTTAACAGAGAAATTTTAAACAGTTGATAGTAAATTTCCTCTCTCAGATCTCTGAACATTTTATAAACTCTCTCATCTTTCTCTCCAGCTACAAACAATATCCAGTTCACTCTTAGGATGTACCTCACCATGGGGGCAAGTTTGTATACATTTTCCCAACAAGGTATAAATTCCATAGCTAGGAAAAAGAGTACCTTTCAATCTCAAAAGACACACCCATAAATATTCAATGTAAGCAAACTAAAATTAGAACATGCAAGCGGTTATGGAGATTTGGTCTGTGCCCCATTATCCTCCTCCCCTCAACACTCCTACTTGGAAAATTAACATTTATTAGGTTCATGTGTTACCCGCATTTAAGATGCCTGTAGCACTCACCTTTTTTATTCCCTAAGAGCAGGAGAAAGCAGGCTGCTCCTCAACCACCTATCCTTGGGCTGTGGAAACTAGGAAAAAATTAAAAGTCGTATTTGTACTTTATGGTCCAATGTGCAGCTCACCAAGTGCAATTTTCTCTGCAAGATACAAACTAAGTCCAATAAGTAAAGGATTAATGCGTAAAGAATTCATGATAGAGGTCACACTTGGTCAGGGACTTGCTAGAGATGTTTGGGAATTGCTTTTATGTTGCTAGTGGGTTGCTTAGAGCAGAAATCACCATCCTCAAGGATTTATAGTTGAAGTAGATAATAACAAAGAAAAAGGAAAGCAAAGTCACAGTAACACAGCAGATCAAGGGCAAAACTCAGAAGGCAGGTGTAAATTGTTCTTCCTTTGGGTTTTCAGAGTTTTACTTCTTTTGAAACCCTAGTTTTACTTTTATTACAATGTTTTGCCATTACGGGAACTTGAACATATCTGTTGGAAGCCCATAATGGTGCCTTGCATGCAGGAGTCCTCTATAAATGCTTGTTGAATTAAACAGAAAGGATTTGTAATGTGGTAGATTAGCACACATGTGTGCACACACACGTGGTTAAATTTTTTTCAATAATGTCTAAGTCCAAAGAAAAAAAGCAGGTTTGGAATGGAGATCGGTGACACAGAAATGATGGAAGACTCAAGCTATTGGGTGTCATGTAAGGCATTATTGAAATGACTGACTGCAAGTAGAGGAGGGGAGTGGAAAATGCAGGAAGATGACTTTAAAGGATGAAGGAGGAGGCCAAAGAACCAGAGGGGAAAGGGAAAAGATTGAATAGGGTAAGGGCAAGGAAGATGTTGAAGATAAGGAGATTACAAGCAAAGAAAGAAAGTTCAGAGCTAAAACCCTTTGAGATCTTCAGAGTTCAAGTGCTAATGAAATCTACTGTGGGGAAGGAACCTGCCTGCACCATACACAGGCTAGGACATGAACAGCGCCCCCAGGTGGTCGACACAAGGACCTTGAAGAAAGGGTGTGCAATGAAGGCTGACCTGGAGACAGAGGTTTATGGGGTAAAGGAGGTTGTAACCCTCTGTGGCCAGAGTTTTAGAACAATCATTCAAATGTGGGTGGAGGTGGAATTACGGTAGAAGGTAGAAAAGGAAGTTAACAAAATTCACATCTATTGTTATTTCATAATCGTAAATACTGAGCCAAAGTCTTCAGTAAGATCTACAATAAACGATTAGAAATCTCCAAATGCTCAGCACCTGCATTTTTTAATCTTTCTTTAAATGAGAGAATACAGTACAAAATGGAACCTGTTTCTTGAGCCTTATGGTGGGGGGTGGACAGTTGGGGAAGGTGCTTTTAAATCTTATCTATCCTATAAGTAAAGAAAAGTAGACCCTTGACAAATGTAATTACAATGAAGGTAAAATAACAGTTCTAGAAAATAACCACAAAGAGGGACATTTTGATAGCCCTAGCCTTACTGCAAATTGTACCTGGATGAACAACTATTTTTTACAATATGGTGTATCTTTTTCAGAGAGTAGGATGGTGAGTCCCTAAGCAGGTGTGGGGAGTAGGGAATGGAATGGGTCGAGTTTCAACCACATAAGAGGAATAAGTTCTTAGATATCTTATGTACAGCATGATGATAGTTAATACTATGCATTGCATACTTTAAATATGCTAAAAGAGTAGATCTTAAGTGTTCTCATCACACACACACGCACACAGAGTAACCGTGTGAGGTGATGAGTACGTGAATTAGCTTGACTGTAGTAATCATTTCATTACGCTTAAATCAAGTTTAGCCTAAAACTGCCTCCTTACATATTTTAAGTTTGGCCTAAAGATTTTTCTGTACATAGTGAACTATAACAAGTGGAGGTATAAACAGACCGTAGCCTGCACTTATGACAGTCACCAAGTTTTGGCCAATCAAATGTAGCCAACTGTTACAACCGTGTTCAAATAAAGCAAACACTGGGCTATAACAAATGCAACTGTTTCTATACCCCACTTCCATTTTCCGTGTGTTACTTTCCTTTTGCTGTCCATGAATATTCCACCACATGGCTGTGCTGGGGCATACTCTGGTTCTAAAGACTACTCTATGTGTGAATCGTTCATTGCTCAATAAAACTCCTTTAAATTTAATTCAGCTGATGTTTTTCATCAGATGGGGATGAAGATGGGATCCAAAGAAGATCTTCTAACAACCCCCCAGGAGTGCTGAGTGACCAAGCAAGGTACCCACTGAACCCAGTTGTGTCCACTGATCTCTTGGAGTAGCTGGGGATCGTGGTAAGTTCTCTCTCAGTTTCTGAAGTTCCACGGATTTGTGTTTTGAGCTCTCTGAGTTCCTTTGAGCACATTTCTGATCCAAACTAGGTTTGGAAGTCACGACAGAAACTGGACTGGGTCCAGGATTGGATTTGATCTGGTAATTAACTGGCTTGGATCCAATTAGAGGCATCTGACATCTGGGTCAGAAAGAAACCAGTAGTCAATGGCAATATTGCAGAGGGTATAAAATTTGGCTGTTGGAAATTCACAGGAATTTTTGTGTTCTACCCCTTTGTTTCATTTCTCTTGTGCACTTAAGTATTAAAAAAAAAATCATTGGCTAAGTTAAGAAAACCTGAAAGGAAAACCAGTATTTTAGATTAAAATGGAATCCTTAATTTCTGAAGAACCGAGTTCCTTCTGCCCACAAGTATTAGGCAGCAGAAGCAACAAAATCTTACAGAAACAGCAAAATCTTACTAAAGATAATTTATGGTGGGACGTTCCAAATGAGCAACACTGCACTGGAATGCATTTGAAAACGAAGGCTTCCAAATTAGCCTCATCTAGGGATGCCTATTGATATGCAGAAGCTTCTAAGAAGATTTCAGTATTTTTATTCGAAGACTTTACGAAAGGCAAATAAAAAGCTTAAGTGATTAATTGATTTAAAAAATTAAATCTGCCTTGCAGTCATTGCTGACAGCTGTAGGTGACAGGATTAGGCATGTACAGAACCATGGAACATGGAGAACAGTTTTTCCCCAAAGGGGGAAACTTGAGAGCTGATGAGACTGCTGGAAAAGATCCCTTCGTGACTGACAAGTGGCTGCCTGGACTTTAGATACAGTATTGCTGCAATGGGTGTCTTTCTCTAGCTTCCCTGACCTCTTCACCTTCCCAACTCTGCCACAGGCAATGCTTTTCTCTCTATCTCTGTGCAAACCGGTTGCAGGAATGGTAAAAATCACTATATCTAGCAAAGTTTTGATTAAGGAGAAAAAGGATTCATGAGGCAAGTCTTAAGCTGTAGCGAATCTAGCATACTTTATGCTATGAATTTGTCTTTCTGTGCGTTCTGTCATGAAGACGGGTACTGTAGGATAGAACACGGGCTTGGGACGCCATTAACTCACTGTTCAAGACATCCCAGCAAGCTGGTCAGTAAGAAACCTTGTTGTTAATGTCCCTGAAACATTAACAACAATAGCAACTGAACGAGGTGTCCATCTTGTCTTGTTTTATGTCCTTGGGAGCTTGACCTTATAACCAAGTGGCAGTACTTTCTGTTGGTCTCCATCATCCAGGGAATGGGAATTTTGGGGATCATGTCATAGCCCTAAAAGTTATCTTGAGCAGTTGCCTTTGCAAGCTCAAAATTAGCTGCTCTGGACTTCTACTGGGAAGAGCAGTGGAAACTGCCCAATGCTGTACCTTTTCACAACGGTGGCCCCAGTTCAGTCCTGGCTTATGGAGTGAGTACTTTCTGGTTGATGTCTCTGTGACTTTTACCATTTGTTAATTCCTGGCCCCTCCGGAAACAACTTCTAGCTTCTCTTCTTGAATCTTCCTTTCTCTGAGCTACCTCTGGAGATTCTAGAGCTTGTAAAAACTGCTAACCACCTCTTCGAAAATACCTTGTACACGTGTGGTTAAGCCATAACATTAGTGAAGGCTCGTTGGTTTCACCTGTAAGGTTACTTCTGGTAAAGGTTAAAAGCCAGACGTATTGGCTGTTTGGCCTCGCTAAAGTGGAGTGACTTGGCTTTCTCTATTGAACAAGATTTTTATGTCTACTAAAGGATAATGAAAAAATTTTGTTTGCCTTTTGAAAGAAATACAGAAATAGGAAGGGAAATACAAGAAACAGATTGTTTGGAAAGCTAAGTCTTCCTTCTATCAATGAGTAAATGTTTTTGCCTTTTTAAATTTTTTGAGTCATCATTTTGACTAAATGAATGACTTACGGTGACTTGGAATTCTATTTCATAATATCAAGTGTTTTAAACCTTTAACATATTTGATAAGCTTCCCCAAATCAAATTTCAACTTCGAAATTGTCTTTTCTGACCTCTAACTTTGGGATGTTAGAGAGGGCCCCAAAACCTCCAAAAGAGAGGTCAACAGGATTCTTTGACATGTGAAGTTACATGCGAAGCACTGTCAAAACAAAAAATAATGATTAATCTTCTTCAGGTTATATTTTAGTGAATGCTATTAATATATGGTCCAAAGTCGTATGGGATTTCTAAAATTCTGATATGTCTAAGTATATGTTATCAATCATAATTATGGTTATTATGCTAAGTTATTGTAATTGTGTCTTTATAACTATTTAAAGTCATTTCCACAGATAATTGCTCAATGCTGATGCAGTTTCTGAAAACTCTATAAGTATGCAAAATCATATAATATGGTATGTTTTAAGAGGTTCAAGAAAGGATGGAAAGGACCCTGAAAAGCATTCTTGAATATAGGTTTCTGGTAACTTTAGAATCGTGTCATTTGAACTAACAATTCCTAGAACTTTAATAAATAGACTGACTGGTTTATAAAACCACTAACCCAGGTAGAATGAAAATTAATTGAATACCAAGGAAACGCTTTGCCAGATTTTCATGCTAAATCAGCCAGTACTGAAATTGTTTAGACATACAATTTGAATCAACTCCACGGTCTATGTCAAATTATCTATGATAACCCATCAGTTCTCGGGTCTATGGACCTGAATTGGAGAAAAAACTGGTATTCAAGAAAATGTAAGTCCAGTGTTAAGTATGGACTCATAGAGAACTAGGACAGTGGCCTTGTCCTTCTTGACTACTCAAAGTTTTTGTTTCTAAAAGTTCTGCATTCCATGACTCATCATGGAAAAGATAAAATGATCCAAATTAAATATGTATTGATGTGATGACTTCTAAATTGTGAAAATAGTTTATGACCAACGTTTGGTTTGTCGATCCCATATTCCTGGGAAGACAACGAAGGCTTCAAGTACATTTGGCTACCTGATGGGCCATTTAAATATTTATAGAGGAATTTCATTCAATTGTCTTTTTTTTTTTTTTTTTGAGACAGAGTCTCACTCTGTCACCCAGGCTGGAGTGCAGTGCCGTGGCGCGATCTTAGCTCACTGCAACCTCCACCTCTCGAGTTCAAGCCGATTCTCCTGCCTCAGCCTACCAAGTCGCTGGGATTACAGGTGCCTACCGCCCCACCCGGCTGATTTTGTATTTTTAGTAGAGAAGGGATTTCACCATGTTGGCCAGGCTGGTCTGGAACTCCTGACCTCAAGTGATCCTCCCGCCTTAGCATCCCAAAATTGTAAGGGTGAGCCACCATGCCTAGCCTCAATTGTCATTCTCAATACATGTTTTCTGGTTGTATAAAAGCTTTCCCATGTAAGAGGGCTGATGTTATAACAGTAGAATATTATATATGCCACAGTATATTTTCACCAGGTAGAGAACGCTTTTCATGGTTCACTGACAGGACGCTCAACCCCTTCACAATCTAGAACCTGAAGACTGGATCTTCTGAGAATGTCAGAGAAAGACTGCCCTTGCCATACACACTGCAATGAAACTTTAGAACCTTGAACCTTGGGTTCACAATCTCACACCTGAGAAAGTTCCTGCCGCACTCTTGAACTGTACACCCACTGGAACCCTTAAGGTAAAGCTAACCAAAGAAGTTTCTCCCCAGAAGGAGATAACATCCTTGATGTGAACAGTTTTTCCCAAGATCACAGATCAAGACTTCTTCACTATCATGAGACTCTTATCTTTGAATGTTTTTCCCTTGCTTATGCCTCTGTGAACAATACAAGCGAAAGGGGGTGGTCTGTTGTGTGCACTTATGCTGTATACTTTTTGTTTGTGAAGGATTTTGCAGACAGCCTTATACATGGATAACCTTCTCCCTTGATAGATGAAAGATGAAGGCCCAATGTAGGTGAGAAATTTTAATGGTGCATGCATTGCCTCATAATCAGTCAGAAACAGAGCATTGGTTCACTCCTCTTAATCCACATCATGGGGTGAAGAGAACATTGCCAGGAGGCCTTCACTCTTCTAGAAGGGCATCATTTCTTAGGTCCTTTTTCCATGGCTTGGAGTAAAAGAGACAGTGACTAGAAATGTATCCCTTATGAGAGGATCTGTAGCAGATTCTACTTTAAAAGCTATGACTACACAACAGACTTTAAATTCTCTTGTGAAAGTTATGTTAAATAATATAATTGCTCTAGATTATGTACTGGCTCAATGGAATTATCTATACAGCTGCTGGCACTTGCAGCCTATGGAGAAATACACAGCATCAGGTATTACAGAGACTCAGTTGTAGGAGATTAACAAAGAGGCTGCTTAGTTGAGTGAGTATACTCTAGCTCATTATTTGATCTATTTAATTTTAGGTGGTTTGGTTTATAAAGACCCTGGGTAAGGAGCATACTCCAAACTCTTGGTGTTATCTTCCCAATGGTCCTAATAGTAGTCTCCCTGGTGCACTGCATTCTCTCAAAAGTTTTAATGTTTGCATGCAGCCATCTCTATCATGTCAAATGGTCTCTCTTCAACTGGAATGACAAGAACTGAAAGAAATGTGTGGCCATGAGGACACCGTAACCTATGAATGACATGCTGAGACGAGAAACCCAAAATGATGGTAACTAAGAGTCATGCTAAGGCCCTAAGTTTTGGTCACACTTTCACCTAAGTGAGACCCTGACCAAAAAGGGGGACTTTTTAAACAAAATTATGGGAGGCCATTTTTTTCTTTTTGAGACAAAGTCTCACTCTGTCCCCCAGGCTGGAGTGTAGTGGCACAATCTCGGCTCACTGCAACCTCTGCCTCCCAGGTTCAGGCAATTCTCCTGCCTCAGCCTCCTGAGTAGCTGGGATTACAGGTGTGCGCCACCATGCCCAGCTAATTTTTGTATTTTTAGCAGAGATGAGATTTCACCATGTGAGTCAGGCTGGTCTCGAACTCCTGACCTCGTGATCCACCTACCTCGGCCTCCCAAAGTGCCAGGATTACAGGCGTGAGCCACCGCCCCCGGCCCAGAGGCCATTGTTTTGGACTGAGCATCTGCACTGGACCCAACAGACCAGACTAACCCACAATGGAGTCACTGATGCTAAATGTCGCAAAGTCAAACTAAGACTTTAAGTAAATATAGATCCTAGAACAGACCAGGTTTTTATTTTTCTCCTGTAAACAGGACATTCCAGCATAAAGAGGTATCTTCTACACTAACCCTTAATAAAAACAAAATAAAATCAATAAACGAAATAAAATCAATAAACTGAAGTCCTTGTCCCCACCTGACAAACCCACTGTTCTGCTATTTCCCAGTGGGTTTCAAGATGAAATAAGTATATTTACAATAGTGAAAACAACATCAACGGCTAAAGTTTTGATCAGTCTCTCAAAATTGAGAAGATGACCAAAAGTGGGAAATTGTTTAACCAAGTTTAGCCTATAGGTTTTTCTGTACATGGTGAACTGTAGCAATTGGAGGTGTAAAAAGGCCGTATCCTACACTTGCGCCAATCATCAAGTTTTGGCCAATCGAATGTAGCCAGCTGTTCAAACCATGCTCAAATAAGGCAAACACAAAGCTGTAACTAATCTGGCTGTTTCTGTACCTCACTTCCATTTCCTGTACATTACTTTTCTTTTTCCTGTCCATAAATCTTCCATCATGTGGCTGCGATGGAGTCTCTGAATATCCTTTGACTCAGAAGGCTGCCCCATTGGTGAATAGTTCATTGCTTAATTAAATTCCTTTAAATTTAATTCACCTGAAGGTTTTCTTTTATCACTATGTATATCAAAACATCAAATTATGTTGTAATGAAGCTGTTATTTTAAAATACAAAATAAAAACCCAGTAAGTATTTTTTTCCACAGGAAATTATGGAACAAAAAACCCAGACTTTCTCTACAGAAGTGGCCCATCAGGCCTGAGCACTAACCTGGGGGACCTTGACCAACCAGTGATACCACTGCCTCCCACTCTGCTGTGAGCCTCTGCGAGACAAAAATGATATTTCTGCTTGGAGCTGAGATGCATGTTTTCTACTCTTGGCCAGAAGTGAGAATGAGAATGTTTCTTTTTAGCAACAGCCCTTAGGCAGAGACAGGAAGAGTTTGACTTTGTGGATTGTCCTCACAAGTGTGTTTTTTGGCCGCTGGTTTATGCTGAGAATTTTTCTCCACAGATGGATGCTTGTATTGGTTTTCACTTGGGAGTATTTGTCTGAGAAGTCAACTTGCTGTGAAACTGGGATAGTCTGGCTCAGGAAAATCAAGCTTTCCACTCAAGCAAGCCTCCTAGGCTGAGATTGCAGGGAGTGAACATCCTTTTTCACCTAGAATCAGGGAACTGAGTCTCAAAGATGCAGAAACAGCAATGAAAGCAGCCATATCAGTTGTTTGGCCAGAACAAGGAATGTATTTTCCCCTGATTCCAAGAAAAATGGATGAAACACAAAGAAGCCAGGGGTCCCTGCTGGGGTTTCACTCTTCCTGGGGATGTCACCTCCCTCATCAAAAAGCTGAAGCCATCACATTTAACCTTTCAACTTCCCTCTTCCCTCTCAATTTCAGAGTCTTTTTATAGCTTCATCACTCTTCCTTCCTTAAATAATCTTTATCTTTCCGGTCTCTGAGAAAGAAGTAGCCCATGTCATGGCCAACATTCGTAAGTAGATTTCCTCTCATCAACATGATGGTCTGTCTTAAAATGTAAACATTTTCAAGACTTTTGTATCCCCCCAAAAGTAAAAACCTACCTTCAAGACTGCTACCCTGCTGGTCAAGGCCTCTTCCCCTTCTCAGGCTCTCTTGTGAATGACAGCTGGTGATAATACAAAATAAATATTTGGTTTTTGTCCCCAGTTCCTGACACTCAGCTCCCCAAACCCACAGATTCTCTAGAGTGATTAATGCTTTTTGTTTTTTTGTAAGCTAATCAGATGACTGGTGGCTTGGGGTCCCTACTGGCTCCAAGACAGGGCTGGTCACCAGGAAGGCCAAGGCATTCTTAGAACGTTGGGACTTTCAGTTGTACCCCTTGACCATCAGGGAGGGAAGAGGGGCCAGAAACTGAGTTAATCATCCATGGCCAATTATTTAACCAATTATGTACACATAGTAAAACTTCCAAAAAAAAAATCTCTTAAATGGTGGGGTTTGGAGAGCTTCCAGGTTGGTGAACACATCAAGGTGTTGGGAGGATAGTGTGCTCAGAGAGGGGAGATAAAGTCTGCATCCCTCCCCCCATACCTTGCCTCTCCTTGCTTCCCATCCATTTGGTTATTCCTGAGTTGTGTTCTTTATAATAAACTGCTAGTAGTAAGTAAAGCACTTACCTAAGCTCTGTGAGCTCTTTGTCTCCAAATACTGATCAACCTTTAAGAAGAAACCAATCCTATTTGCTCTGCTACGTCGCCATCACATAACATAGAGGTTTTGAGGGAAACTATACAGATGATTTTTATTGAAATTATCTCTCAAATTGGTGTACTCTATTTATTATCAACTCAACTTCCCGATTTAAAAAAAGAAACATTCACTCAACTTCTCTTCTCTCCAGCCATCCATCACCCCTTTGTTCTCTTCTTTCTATTCCAACTTCTCATAATGTTGCCTACTCCTGTCTCCAGTTCCTGATTCTTCAAGCCATTCTCAATGGCTTCTGTCCCCACCACTTCCTAAAACAGCTCTTCCTAAGGTCATCAAGAAACTCTTTGTCACTATCGCCAATGAACTTTTTTTAATCCTCAATTTTACTTAATTTCTCTTTGGTATTTGATAATGTTAATCACTCCTTTCTTCTTTCTTCTTGAAATGCCATTTCCTGGATACCCTCTGGTTTCCTGGTTCTTCTCTGGCTCCATTGCAGGATCATGCTCCTTTATCCAACCAATATTTGCTGGATTTCTTCAGGACTGGTTCTAGGTCTTCTTTGCTCCCCCTATCCTCTATTCCAAAGCACCATCAGCCATGCCTCTGTCTTCAATTCTCACCTGTTGGTAGATGACTAACACATTTACAACTCTAGCTGAGACCTGTCCTCTGAGTTCCAGTCTATTATTTCCATTTACTTGCTGGATTTACTCTTGTGGACATCTCAAAATCTCCTGAGGCTCAACGTAAGCAAAAGTGAACTCCCTGCAGTATCAGTCAACATCTTGGCAGGAAGAAATGGCACCTCCTAATGAAAATAACTAAGAATAATTTGACAAAAAAGGATGTTAATAAAAGGACTGTTTACCAAGGTGTGGACATGGTTAAAATAAACCAACAAGGAACAGTGAGCTGTTGAAACAAATACTCTAATATCACCCTTCTGACCTTTGGCAAAACTAAACCAGACACCAGAAAATACGGAAGCTTGTTGAGGCATAGAGGTCAGCCTTCTAGGGCTCAGATCAGGGTGGAAAGGGAATGGAACTAAAGAGACAAATGAATAAATATTCAGCACAATGATTGTGTTAGTCCCTTTTGCATTGTTATAAAGGAATACCTGATGGGTAATTTAGAAAGAGAGGTTTATTTTGCTCACGATTCTGCAGAGTGTACAAGAAGCACGGCACCAACACCTGCTTCTGGTGAGGCCTCAGGATGCTTTTACTCATGGTAGAAGACAAAGGGGAGCCAGTGTGTCACATGGCAAGAGAGGATGCAAGAGAGAGGCCAGGCTCTTTTAAAACAATCAGCTCTTGCGTGAACTAATAGAGCAAAAATTTACTCATTACCATGGGGAAGGCACCAAGCTATTCATGAGGCATCTGATCCCATGACCCAAACACCTCCTACCACCCACTAGGCCCCACTTCCAACATTGGGGCTTACATTTTAACAAGTGATTTGGGGTGGACAAACAACCAAACCGTGTATAAACAATCTTCCAATCAAAACAAGTTTTCTTGCATCATTCCCTACTTGGGGGAATGATACCACTATCACCCAGTCAATCAGACCAGAAACTTAGAATTTTCTTGACATTTCTTCTCTCTTATCCTGCATACCCATGCCATCAAATGTCCTAGCAGAACTTCACAGAACAGTCTGGCTTAAACTATTTCGACACAACCTGCTTCAGATTGACGTGTACCTCTCGTTCATAGCTCACATTACAGTTGTAACTTATTTTGCATGTGGAATTGCTTGACTAGCATCTCGCCTTCCCTCTAACCTATAAAATCCATGTTGGCAGAGACTGTGATTATTTTTGTTCACCGTGATTTCTCCACTCTCTTGCCACAGTCCCTGGCTTGGAGTAGGCACTGAATAAGCATTGTTATTTGAGAACACGTAGAGCTTGTAAGGATATATTGATCACACAGTCACATTCTACCATGAGGGGAGAGCAGGAATCATACTGTCAGTAGAGAAAGTTAAGCTACTTGTTCAAGAATTCAAAGTAAATTATTGTTTTAATGGTAGATGTGCTATTAACCAAGTGTTGGATCCTAAGAGTTTTACAAATCTATCAGGAGTGACTCTCAGTGCACAAACTCAGACATACGGGAAAAACCTACTTCTATATTTTCTTTAAGTCCAATAAAATCTAACTTTGAACCCTGCTAAAGTAGGCTGCAAGAAAATTCAGTTATTTCAGGTTCCCTCCCTCTATAAGAATTACAACAGAATCAAGAAGGTTTGTGCAATATCTAGCAACAATAGGAAGGATTCTAGTCCCAGTTAGTTATAACCCTGCTGAAATCATAATCTGAGTCTATAGTGATTTGTTGAGGTTTAGAGGCTTGTTACTTGCACTTACCTGCGGGTTAAGTGCAGGAATCTGCACCTGGGCTGAAAGCCTCAGAACCCAGAGTCCAGCTTCCCAGAGCATCCTAGAAAGAATTCCCCTTACTTCTCATCGTATTTTGAGACTTTAGGAGGAACTCTGTGGGTATGTGCTCTTACCCCACTCTGGCTTTCTCTTTTTATTGTAAAAACAAACTGATAATCTCTCTGTCCCTCCCACATTCCCTCTCTCCTGGTATCCCTCAAAAAGGATTCTTCACTGGACTTTCATCAATAAGCTCAGGATTTAGTAAAGCAGAAGCTGGGAAGGGAAGTGGTTTGTCAGCAACTCCTGCTATAATTGAAATTCTTTTTCAAAGCAAAGAAACATACAACAACTGTTTACTTTGGTAAATGGATGTAGGGGAGGAGAAATCAAAACAAAACATAACTGTATTTCTCAAAAAGCATATTGCTACACTAATATCATTTCATTAAATTTCACAGCAAGCTTGTGAGCAACTAATTAATATAGCCTCCAAATCTTAGATGAAAAATAAAAACGAAACAAAGACGCTTTGAATAACTTATCCAAGGTAACTCAATCAGTAGATGACCAAGAAAGACTTAAGTTTAAAATCTGACTTCCCTGGAGCTTCTGTTGTGGCTTTGGGGAAACGAAGAGGAAGAGAATCACTGGGTAAGGCTTGACATCCATCGTGACTTGACAGCATGAGCCAGCAAGCCTGTTTTAGATGGAAACAAAAAAAACAAAAACAGGTTTAATCGCTTGGAATACAGAATGTGAAATGGGATTTCCCTGGTGTCGAAAAAGGGACAGTAGGAAGAAGTTTGTTTGAGAAGTAGAAAGTAAACATCTGAATTCTCAGAAGAAGAAATTTAGAAAGAAAGATGTCCTTGGACTCAAGGTTCTGACTTGGACTTTCCACCTATGAGTCATTCAACTTGCTCCAAAGGCAAGACACGTGTTTTTTCTTTCTTTCTTTTCTTTTTTTTTTTTTTAGCAGTACTTCTTTTGAGTTGAGATTTTTTTTTAATGGATTCCAAATGAAAACCCTTGTCCTCTTCGTGGGACAATCTCTTGTTTTAATGCCAAAGAGTTACTGTTTGATGGAGAAAATGTTGTCAAAATATGGTTCCCATTCCATTGTCATCAGAAAACACATGGGAAGGATATATACACTTCCTGGACACACACACACACACACACACATACACACCACAGACACATGAATAACTTTCCTAAATAATTTGATGATGACATTTGGAATAGATCTCATGCATATTAAACCCTCTGAAAAGTTCATGTCTATGAAGGGAGGCTTTAAATATTAAGCTTTGTTGCCTACGAAGGTCAAATACACCCTCTTGTGGTAAAATGGCATATTTTATTTCCAGATGATTTCTATCATAGAGCTCACGAGGTGGTAGTTTGAAGAATAATGAGTACTTGAGAGGAAACAATGAAACTTATAATGCCTTTATGCTGTAATGTCAAAGCCATTTTTTAAAATATTAATTATATCTGTCTTATGGACCCCCATCATCTCTAATTTTCAGGTGAAAAAACCGAGATTCCAAAAGTTTGCATAACTTGTCCAAGGTAACCCAATTACGGAGTAGAAAAGTGAAGTTAAAGACATTGAACGTTCCGTCTCTCTGTTACAACAAATATACCATAGTAAAATTGATCCAGCTGATTTCCAAAAGCTATGAGAGTTAATTACGAGGGTTAAAGCTGAAAAGCTAAGACTGCCTAGAGTGAATGCAATCTTGTAACAGACGCATGTGTAACAGATTCTATCAGTGGTGTCACAGTTAACTGCCGTACGTGGGGGAAGCGGTCAGCTACCCAGGCATGGGAGGACCTTCCTTTTGTTATTTGGCTTTCCACCCAGTACTTGTCCATCAGCCAATCATTTGTGAGACCAATTCATCCATATGTTTTGAGTGTCTGATAACTGTTAGGCTGTCCTAGGAACTAATGATACAGTAATTACCAAGACAGACAAGATCCCTGGCCTCACTGAGTTTACATTCAACCTGGGTATATTGGTTTTCTGTCATTACACAACAAATTATTGGAGTTTTAAAACAACATTCATTCATAGCATGCAATTCCCTAGGTCAAAAGATGAGCTGGGGGGTCCATGCTGAAGACCAAAATAAAGGAGTCTGCTAAACACTGCCCCTACCAGGTGGCTCTGAGAAGAAGAATCTACTTCAAAGTTCATTCAGGTGGTTGGGAGAATTTAGCTCCTGGTGGTTGTAGGACTCAGGTCCCCAGTCGCATGCTGTCTGTCAATCGGGGCCTCTCTCAGCTCCTTCAGGCTACTCGCATTCCTCATCCCATAGTTCCTCCATCTTCAAACCAGCAATGACACATCCATTCTTCTTATGCTTTGATATCCTCTCTAACTTCCTCTTCTTGACCAGCTAGAGAAAATCCTTTGCTTTTAAAGGGCTCCTGTGATTCTAGGGCTCACCTGAATCATCTCTTTTTTGCCTTATAATATAACATAATCACAGGAATGAGATCGCATCCTATTCCCAGCTTTCACCCACACTCGAAGGGAAGGGGAGCATATAATGGTGAAGGTCTCTGAGAGTCATTCTTAGAAATCTGCCTCCCACAGTGGGCAAGACGGTAATGAAAACAAAAACGTAATTTTTGGTTCTGAAGTCTAAGAAAGGAAATAAACAGGCTTCTATAATAGAGCTGAATAGTGAGAATGAGCTAGCTGCACAGCAGGAAGAGTATTCCAGACCAAGAGAAGATCCTGAGGTGGAATCAAATTTGGGGTATCCTGGGAATGGAGAGAGTTCAGCAAGGGAGAAAGTGATGCAAAATAAGGTTGGAGAGTTGAGTCCAAACAAGATAGTGTGGACATTTGCAGACCTTAGTAAGGAGCTGGCATTTTATTTTTAATACACTTAAAAGTCAATGAGGCATTTAAAACTCAGGAAGAGTATGATCTGATTTGTATTTTTAAAAGACAATTTTAGATGCTGGGTGGGAAGGGGTTAGAAGAGAAGAGAAGTAGAATCAGGGTGAGAAGTTGGGGCTCTTGTGGGTCCAGGAAAGAGATGATGGGGCTGGGTGGAGGCAACAGAGGGAGTGGAAAGAGGGGGTGTATCTTCCAAAGATACATTTGAGAGCTTTAGTTGACAAGACTTCCTGGTAGACTGTTCATCTCTCTATATATATATAGAATTGAGATTTTAAATATTTTAATAAAAACAAATGTAATGTCATTTGCAGCAAATACATTTATGCACCTGGGAAGAGCAAGAAAATTGACTGCAATCCTTGGAGGAGTGAGCAGAGGTGTCAGGGATTGGGGGCAGCACTCAGTACAGAGAAGACCCCATCAGGATGTCTCAGAGAAAGAATACAGCCTGCTAGCCTTGTGCTTCCAAAGGAAGTATTGTAGAAGGCCAGTCAGCAGGAAGGTGAAGGGTGAAACTCCCCACCCCAGGCAGCCTCCTTCAACCTGAAGGTCTCTCTCAGCCGACGAGGGACCACAAGATCTAACCTAGTAAAGGTGATTTCAGTATAAAATTTCCCTTCCTGTTGGTCTGTCCTGAAAGATTTCAAAAAACATCACATAGATGCTTAGGGAACCTGTGAACAAAATCTCAGTATTGCATAGACAAAGATCTACTTCTCTAAGAGTGAATGGTGTAAAAGACCAGTATGAGGAATCGAAGCAGATTATTTTCTTCAAAGCAGCCTCAGTGCAACTAACTCGCCTAAGAAAACTTTCTGAAGAACTTTATACTCTTAGAGATGTTTAAGAAAATGTTACTTCATTTCAAAAAGGAAAAAAGTACAGGCAATCATAAAATAGAACAGGCATTCACTCTTACCCTTCATTGTGTTATATGTAGAAAATGTATAATATGTATAAATGCACACACATACATACGCACATAAATGAGGAGCCTTATGTCTTTTCTACAGTCTGGAATCATTCGAATAAATATAGGCATTATCTGTTGTAGCGTATTGAACTCAGCTGTAAAACCATCTGAGCCTATTTCCTTTTTAAAAATACTAGCTCTGTAATTATCATTTTCGTCCCTTCTGTGTCCGTCCTGGTTTTTTAATTCTTCCTGGATCCATTTCAGAAGTTAATATTTTAATAGGAGCCCTTCTGTGCCCTCAAGATCTTAAAATATATTGCCACATTGTTGCACATAATAGTCTCTAATATTTCTTTAAATCTCTTCCATATTTATATCTCCTTTCTTGTTACTCACATGGCATGATGTTGCCTGCTTGCGTATTTCACCAGAATCAGCAAAGAAATAACTATTTTATTAGCCCTCTGAAGTAACAACCTTTGGTTTTATCTCCTCAAGTCTTCTGGGTTTTCTAGTGAATCAATATGAGCTTTATATCTTCACTAATACTGACCTCTTGCTTTCCTTTGGTTTATTTTGGATTTCTTTTATAATTTGTGAGATTATATACTTTTTTCATTAGCTTGGTGTCTTTATTTAAAATTAAAGATAATGTCATGTATAACTGTACAATTTCCTATGTATTTTAGTCGTGGCCCACAGGTTTTGCTAATGAGATATTTTATTTTTATTCTTTTTGAGAAAACTCATTTTTCCAGATGTGATCTGATGAAGGGGTTATTTGTGAGTGTCTTTTAATTTATGCAAAAATTGCTTTTGGTCCATTTTGGTTTCATTGTTCATTTCTAGTTTTATTGAATTATGATGAAAGAATGTGGTCTATAAACTTTGCACTTTGGGTAAATTTTTAAAGTTTTCTTTCTGTCAAGCACATCATTGAACTTTTATAAGTGTTCCGTAGGCATAAGAAAAAAAATAACATTTTCTGGTCATAGAAAGGCATGTTGTCTCTATCAATGTGTTTCTGCAAGCATGTGTGCACTGAATAACCTAATATCAATCGTATACTTTATAGCTTGTGTTGTTCAAACACTAGATAAATCTACTTATATTTTGCTATTTAATTTGTTCAACTTGAAAGGAGCACATTTAAAATATCCATTTGCAAATTTCCAGATTTCCATTTTTCATTTGGAAATTGGCAATTTCCAAAATGCAATTATTGTGAGAAATAACTGCATATTTAAATAAATCTCTTTTTGCATTTTTACTAGTTCTTCAGACATTGCAATATTTAATACATGGTGCTACCATGATTTGCTCTCCATTCTACACAAAAACAAAGCCAGGCTCAGCCCATATGCAGCAATTAATTGCACACGAATTAAATATGTAAATGTAAAATAAAAGCACTAGAAGAAAACTCAGGAGATTGTCGCTCTAGAGATCATTCCAAGCAAGCCTACAGAAATCAAGAATCCATAAAGACACTTTTTGCCACATAAAATGTTTAACTATTTATATGACAAAAGTTGCAAAGTCAAAAGGCACATGTTGATGGATATAACAGCAAAGGTTTCCAGAAAAATCCCCTTGTGAGCCTGGGCCCTCCCGACATAGCCCATATTGCAATGAGACTTTCTTTCATCACATCAAATCGTTAAGAAAAATTTGAATTGTTTCTTAAATTAGTTGCAACCTGTAAGCCTTAAATATACAGCAGGTGTGTATACCAGCATCCCCACCCTTCTTAGTATCAGGGAGTGGTTTCGGGGAAGATAATTTTTCCATGAACTGAGGGCCCACGGTAGGCGGGGAGGGGTTGGTTTTGGGATGATTCAAGCACATTACATTTATTGTGCACTTTATTTCCATTATGATTACATTGTAATATATAATAAAATTATTATACAACTCATCACAATGTAGAATCAGTGGGCGGCCTGAGCTTGTTTTCCTACAACTAGGTGGTCTCTTCTGGGGGTGATGGGAGACACTGACAAATCATCAAGCATTAGATTGTCATAAGGAGCGCATGACCTAGATCCCTCACCATGTACAGTTCACAATGGGATTTGCACTCCTATGAGAATCTAATGCCACTACTGATGGGACAGGAGGCAGAGCTCAGGCGTAATGCTGCTCACCTGCCTAACACTCCCTGCTGTGCAGCTCAGTACCTAACAGGCCAAGAACCAGTACCGGTCCATAGCCCAGAAGTTGGGGAGAACCAATGGGTAACCTGGGCCTGGGCTTCTGAATGCCCTGCAGTCTTGAAAGAATCTGCGCAGCTTAAAATTAGAAAATTTAACAAAAGTCAGGGTCCTGGGGCCTATCTCAAGAGCTGAGAGGGACAACTTAACACACACCAAGTTCCTGCTGATGACTTTCCTACCAGCTGAGAATTGCTGTAATAACTGATAAGAGGGAAAAAAATCCATTCATTGGAATATACAGACTCCGAGAAACACATTCAAGGCCTTTGCCACTGTCAGCAAGGTGAGCAGTTGCAACACTTTACTCCATCCCCATTATGACTAGGAATAAGAAAGATGGCATTGAAGCCTGCTGTTTTTGTACTCAGACTTGTGAGTCTAGTTTCTGAATACAAAAGTCACTCACAGGAAAAACAGGATCTGTTCTTAAACACTGGAAATAGTGCATCTTTGATCAAACTAACAGAACTAGTAAAACACTGACAATTCAAATGACAAACAAATGATGAATATCCCCAAATCAAAAAAGGACATATAGATCAGAAAAGAAAAGACATGGCAACAGAAAAATGTGCAAAGTCTAGAATAAGCAAGCTACAGAACAGAGAAATACAAATTACCAATAGGCATATCAAAAGATTCTCAACCTTACTAATAATCAAGAAAACACAAATAAAGCAACAATATGGCACCATTTTTCCCCTCAAAACTGACACAAATTAAATAAGTCATGGTATCCAGTGCTGAAGAAAATTTGAACGGGCACTCTCGTACATTGCTGGTATGACTGTAAAATAGTACAACATCCTTGCAAAATATTCTGGCAATACCCATTGAACATTAGAATATATAGATGTTTGTCCCCACAGTCTCACATTGGGAGATCTAATCGATAAAAATGAAAGCACCAGTGAGATTAGAGTTATACAGCATCATTAATTACACCATTATCTTTTACAAACATCTTGAAAACAACCTGAGTGTCATTAACTAGGGGACTGCTTAAATCAAGCATGATTCACTTGTATTGGGGAATACTATTCAGGCATTAAAAAGAAGGAGTCAGATCTGTATCTGTTGGCCCACATGATTTTCCAAAAATAGTTCTTTAATAATACTACTCAAGTAGAAAAAATACTAAATAGAATAAAACAAAGAAAGGACAAATATATAACAAAGGTCTAATAACCAGCATATATAAGGAATTCAAACAAATTTACGAGGAAAAAAAAACCGCATTAAAAAGTGGGCAAAGGACATGAACAGACACCTTTCAAATGAAGACATACGTGCATCCAACAAACATGCGAAGAAAAGCTCAATGTCACTGATCATTAGAGAAATGCAAATCAAAACCACAATGAAGTATCATCTCACATCAGTCAAAATGGCTCTTAGTAAGAAATCAAAAAATAACAGATGGTAGTGAGGTTGTGGAGAAAAGGGAACACTTATATACCATTGGTGGGAGTGTGAATTAGTTCAACCATTGTGAAAAGCAGTATGACAATCCCTCAAAGAACTAAAAACAAAAATACCATTGAACCCAACAATCCCATTACTGGGTACATAACCAGAGGAATAGAAATCATTCTGCCATAAAGACAGATGCACAGGAATGCTCACTGAAGCACTATTCACAATAGCAAAGGCATGGAATCAACCTGAACAACCATCAGTTACAGCCTGAATAAGAAAAAGTTGGTACACGTGTGCCATGGAATACTATGCAGCTGTTGAAAAGAATGAGATCATGTCTTTTGCAGGAAGATGGATGGAGCTGGAGACTGTTATCCTTAGCAAACTAACACAGGAAAGAGAAACAAATACCACGCATTCTTGCTTATGAGTGGGAGCTAAATGATGAGAATTCATGAACGCAAAGAAGGGAACAACAGACCCTGGGGCCTACTTGAGGGTTGAGGCTGGGAGGAGGGAGAGGAGCAGAAAAAATAACTATTGGCTTCTACACTTAGTACCTGGGTGATGAAATAGTCTGTACAACAAACTCCCATGACACAAATTTACCCATGTAATAAACATTCACACTACCCCTGAACCTCAAATAAAAGCTAAAAAAATATATGAAATAAAAGAAAGAAAAGACAAATACATAATAACAGTTAGAAAAAGAAAGGAGATATAACAATATAGGAAGAAGATAAACTTATGAGTATAGTATACACATGTATGTGTACACATATAAAAAATAGTAAGTGCACATATATACTACTTGAAAACCTGATTACTACAAACGTATAGACATACAGCTTCATTCTTTTCAGTGGTGGAAAACCTGAATAAACAAATATATATACAAGTATCTTTTAAAAAGTTGTTCAATGCAACTCTTAAAATACACTGGATCAGAGAGATTGTGGTGGAATTTTAACAAACTCTGAAAAACATTACATCTCTGCTGTATAAATTGTGGTAGAGCAGCATGGGGGAAATCCCATTTTAGGAAGCTAGCATGACTCTGACACAAAAATCTAGTAAAAAGCACAAAACATGAAAACTAGGTAACCTGCCTAGATGCCAAAAGGCAGAGTTATAAAAGCTTGTAGCACAATATTTGGTTAAGTAAGATAAAATGAAAATACGCATGAGCAAACCATAACCATCTATATGAAGGTAATTATGCAGATATTTCCATTGTTAAATACCTTCAGAAAGTTAATGCACTACTGATTAAAATCCAAGAGGTTTTTGTTGTTATTGTTGGGGAGTTTTTTCAAGAGAGTGGGAGGAGGGAAGGGTCATCACTAAAATTCTTAACTTCACCAGAAGAAGAAATATGTAGGAGAAATAGATAAGAACTTAAAAAAAATAAAGAATAATAGTAGAAGGGACCTATTCCACCAGAAAGCCACATGTACTTAAAATAATTAAAATCAATGTAGTCTCGGTACAGAATTAGACAGACAGGTAAAGAATGAGAATAGAAAATCCAGAATGACACAAGATCAAAAAATTGAGTAAGTGATACTTGAAAATTTTCAGCTCTGCATAGAAAGAATATATGTTTCAGAAATACAATTTTAAAATGTGGTTAGCTATTTGGAAAAAGATTCTGTTCAACCCAGAATTCTAATTTAATTCATTGGTAATCAAAGAAATGCAAAGAAAAACCAGGTATTCTAGTTTCTTTGCTTATTATATCAGGAAAGATACAATATTGTGATCAAAAGTATCCTCCCAGTGGGGTGCAATGGCACACACCTGCACCTGCAGACTGGGGAGGCTGAGGTGAGAGGATCGCTTGAGCCCAGGAATTTGCACCTGGACAACTTAGTGAGATCTTATCTCTTAAAAAAAAAAAATGACTCTCCCTGTGTTTGTGGGATTCAAAATGGGCACAAACTTTCTGCTGTGCCGTGTGACCACATATAACACTGAAATTGACACAGTCATTCCACTTTGAAGAATTTATTAAGAAATAGATGACAAGGGACAACCTGTAAGAACTTTAAAGAGCTGGAGAAAATAGATTTTCCTACTAAATTAAAATATGATGAAATGAACCCAAGAAGAGTGAAAACACTGGGACAGAACTTGTACCAGAGAATAAATTGAAGAGGTCATCATTGAGCAACTGCTGAAAAAAAAAGAACTAGCTTCAAATGATTTGACAGCTCAGTTCAATATATCTTTAAGAAATAGATAGTACCTACGAATATGTGAACAATTCCAGAGTGAAGAAAAGACAGAACTCCCCTCAGTGAATTTCAGGGAGACGGGCAAAAGTCGAGTCCCTGCAATGGCAAATCTGGATCTTTATCTCCATCCCAAAGTAGGGGCTCCCCTCTGCACTGCAATATCCCTTGTCCTCCCCCAGGGCATGGAGCTCTCTCCTCTCCGAGAGTCTAGCCTTTGGAAAACAAGACTGGAAGAATCCCTTTGATCCCCTGGATGAGCAAGTTTTCAAAGGAACCTCTCAGCTCTTGGAACTGAGGTAGAGGCAGTGGAGCAAGAATTAAGTGCAAATTTTCTTATCTTGTTTTCCTGCCAAATTACGTATACATAAATTTCAAACAAATTTTTCACAAATATTTTCAGAAGTAATCTTTAGTTTCTTGAATTTTTTTATTAATTATAATTTCTTCTTTATCATTTTCCATAGTTTGATGCTCTGAACAATAAACATGTTCTTTTGTGATAAAAACAAAAGCGATTTTCATGATAAAAAAAATCCATGGGAATTTATATTAGTAGATAAATTTAGGGGAAAATGGATATCTTTACAATATTCAGTCTTCCTGTGTGGGATCACGGGTAGGAATTAAACTCATCTATGTAAAGCCTTGTTTAGTATATCTCAGATACCTTTTATAGTTTTCTTCATGTAGTTATAGATATTTCGCATATTTGGTTGATTTGGTTAATTATAACTTCTTTGTTTTAACTTCCGACTGACGGTTGATGGTATACAGTAAAAGGATTGAATTCAATGCATTTCTAGGGGGATCTGAGATACTGGTTTTGTAATTAGCATTGTTGCCTTTACTATCTTGCCTTTAAAAATGATGTTTGTGGTTATTTATTTATTTTAGACGGAGTCTCACTCTGTTGCCAGACAGAAGTGCAGTGGCACGATCTCAACTCACTGCAACCTCAGCCTCCTGGGCTCAGACAATTCCCGTCTCAGCTACCGGAGTAGTGCACCACCACGCCCAGCTAATTTTTTGTACTTTTAGTGCAGATGGGATTTCACCACGTTGGCCAGGATGGTCTCGATCTCCTGACCTCATCATCCACCCGCCTCAGCATCCCAAAGTGTTGGGATTACAGGTGTAAGCCACGGTGCCCAGCCCTGATGTTTGTAGTTTATTTCAGAAAGCTGTCCTTTGTCTTGGTCAGGAAGTAGTGGTTGCTAATTATCAATGTTTTTTCTAGAAATCCTTCTAAAATATTTTAGTGTACATGAGGAATGTCTTATGGTATCTTTTTTCAAAACATTAATGCAGTCATGATTATTAATCCATTTTTAAGACTGAACCATTTCTGGGTTTCTGAAAAAAACGAGTGAACAAAAACCCTACCTCTTCAAGGTAGAGTATTCTTTTATCACGCTGATTCTATTGCCAACATTTTTCTTAAAAATGACTTGGGATTTATTTTAAAATGACTTTTGTCTGTAGCTTTCTGTTTTTATGGGATACATTTGTCAGGCTTTCTTAGCTATGCTCCACTAACTTCATAGAATGAATTGCAACGTTTTCCATATTTTCTATGGTTTTAAATGCCTAAATGGCATAAAAACTGTTTCTAAAAGGACTAATAGCCCTTGAGTCTCAATATTGTTCAAACATATTATAATGAATATTGTAGATTAGTTTTATAATCTTAACATAATGAGTGCTTTAAAATACAAAATATTTTTGGAGAAGAATAACTAAAGACAAGATGAAATGTAATGATAAATTAAATGAAAAGCGAGTTTTAGAAATCATCTGTATGGTATAATCCCAAATAGCTATAAACACACTTATTCAAATGAGCTGGAAAAGAAATATAAGAAAAAGTTAACAGAGGTTACTTCTGGAACACAGAATGGCTGGGGATTTTTTGTATTCTCTTTCGAGTTTTCCTACATTACACTCTTTTCCACCATCCACATGTGATATTTTTACAATTAGAAATTAATTAATTAATTAATGACTTGTTAACGATGCTGAGCTCTTCAAACTAAAGTAAGAGCTGAGGCTCGTGAACATCCGTGATACTTACAAACGCTTCCGTGCCGCTGAATGCCAAAGAAGGAACACATTAAATGAGGACGTGGATTGTATTCCCTGTCTCAGAAACTCGCATCTATTGCAGGGTGATGAAGGTTTGTCTAGAAGGGTTCCACCGGGCCTTTTCTCTCGCATCCACTGACGGTATCCAACAGGAAATTAAAAAGGGGTGAGAGGCAAGGGTTGAATGTTTTACAAGCATTGTGGGCAGTCCTCTGGAGAAGAAGGGTCGTCCCAGCTCCGCTGAGTGCCGTCACCAGCCGGCGAATTACTCCCGCACCTCTAATTAACTCATTTTGCAGAAATTTGGAAGAAAAAGTCAACCATTTTAGAAAGGCGCTGATTCAATATTTTACTACAGCTGTACTGTGATGTTGATCAAATGGCATCAGTCGCTCAATGCAGAAGTGAAATAAATAACAGATTTTTCAAAGAGGTATTGAGAGCAGATTTCCTCACCTTCACCTTGTGATTTAATCTGACCCAGATACCCACAATTGGCTTTATTTACAGTTTAGCCACTGAGTCCCTCTGGCTACTCTTTACACATAATGTACGGAGCTCCCCAGTCTCAACCTAGGACCTCTCCGAGACAGCACTTCCATCCCCTGCTGCAGAGATAACTCCTGAGATAACGCAGGGGCAAGGTACTGCCCATTCGTCTCTTTTAGGTTGTTTCTTCCTGATACCCAAACATCATTACTGCAGTGAAAAATTCAGTAAAACCAGCTGCATGGCTTCATGTTGACGCAGAAGTAAACTCATTTTCCTGAGAGCCAGAGGGCGTCGTGAGTGTTTGTCCACTTAGACACACACACTCCAGCTGTGCCCGCCTCTGGCTTCTATGTAAGTGGAAATCATTTGTTCAATTTCCTGCCCTGGTGCTGAGTTATCTTAATGCACGAAAATGCAGATGAGACACGCTGGTCTTCCCATAGCACCCCGGCCTTGCCCTGGCTGTTTTCTCTGTGAAGAATGAATGCTCCTGTCCCCCTGCCTCATTGCTTCCTCTTTTCTTTTCTTTTCTTTCTCTCTCTCTCTCTCTCTTTTTTTTTCCATTGGGGAGTCTGGTAAATTCCTAAACTCGATTCAAGAGTCATTTCCTTTCCAAGGCTGTCCCGAATCTGTATCCCTAGGTGTTCTATCTTTTTGTTACTATTTATCTATTTGTATGAGCACATTTATCTCCCGCAATAGATGACGAGCTTTTGAAAGACTAACAGTGACAACCGTGGGCCACCTCCATGCTTCCTATTGCATTAACCACTGTGCTAAGCCCTTGGTATTTCTTATACTTATTACAATATTTATGGTTGCTAATATTTTCATTCTTTAGGTAACTCTGCATGCATTAGACTTAAAATATTTATAGAAGTTATTACAGTAGTCTATAGCTAGATTCTGTCATTTTTCCCATTATATGGATGCACACACTGGGCTTTAAAGAAATTCATTCATTTGCCCAAGGTCACTGGCTAGTGGGTGGTAAGCAGTAAACTTCGGAGCCTAAGCTCTATGACTCAATGCTGACAATCCACTTCACAGACTTAAACATCTTTATAGCCCGAGGACCTAGCCATCTGCCTAAGACATGGAATGTATCTAAGATATATTTATGGAACCCATATATGATTCATTTAATAAAACAAGACAAAGACCACCTGGATGAGGAAGCAGAAAACCTTCAGGAAACTTCAGTTTCAGTGATACATTCTGGTGACTTCCCTGACACCCTCTTTGTGTGTGTGTGTGTGTGTGTGTGTGTACACGTTTAGTTTTATTGTAACAAAGCAACTTGTACACTTTTAACGTTTAAAACTGAGCGTCTTTCCTTTCCAGTGAAACAAAAAGAAAATTTAAAAATAAGAACAAAATTACAATAGAGAATGTCAATTCCAAATAAGATCCTACAGGTTCTGCTGATTCTCCCATTGAGTGGCAGGCTTACTGGCTTCTGTAACAGCCTGGAGAACGCTCACCACATCCTGTGCAATCCCACATTTATTTATCTGCTCGCTCTTTAGTTCAACTGTCTGCCTCCCCGACTTGACCACAAAGTCCGTAAGGAGCTTGGTGACCACAGCATCCCTGCTGCCTGCCATGCTGTCGCTCACTCAATAAAAACTAAGTGAGGGTGGGCGTGGTGGCTCACACCTGTAATCCCAGCACTCTGGGAGGCCAAGGCTGGAGGATCACCTGAGGTCAGGAGTTTGAGACCTGACCAACATGGTAAAACCCCGTCTCTACTATACTACCAAAAATTAGCTGAGCGTAGTGGTGGGCACCTGTAATCCCAGCTTTTTAGGAGGCTGAGACAGGAGAATCACCTGAACCCAGGAGGCAGAGGTTGCAGTGAGCCGAGATTGCACCATTGCACTCCAGCCTGGGCAACAAGAGTGAAACTCCGTCTCAAAAACTAAGTGAATGAATGAAGGCATGAGTGAAATGCAGCTCCTGCTCACCTCTCCATACAGTATTTTTGAAATGAGTAATGCTAAAAGCTCTCCTCAGTGTTCTGTGACTCAACAACAGTCACTCACTAAATATGATCTGTGTTTTTTTCCCCTTGCTTCTCCCTCCAACAGGACAATTAAATGAACATGCGCTATGGTCAACTGAGAAATTAACTCTGGCTGGTTTTCTCAGGAGTAAACCAGTAAATTCCACAAAAGAGTAAATCTCTTGCAAGCTTTGTCCTCCGCAAGGGCCTTGAGTCCTGGAGGCCTGGTTGGATTTGACTTTTTGACTTTTGACACTTATTAATCCGCAAGTATCCTGAAGCAATAACCTTCTACAATTTTCTTTTCCTTTCCTACCACCACGATATTGGTTCAGGCCCTTACCTCACATTAAGGCTGTGTAAATAACCTTACCATAAATCAGAGGACTTCAGATAGGAAGGGAATTTTATAGCCGATCAATATCACTCCCTTTCTCCTCACCTCTTCTGAGAAGACAACGAAGCCCAGAGCTATAAAGTGACTTAGATGATGACACCAGAGGGACGAGTAGAACCCAGGTTCCTGGCCCCCTGGCCTCTCTCCCGTTTCCACACCCCGCCTTTCGTTTTTGAGGCTCAATCTCTCATCTCTTAAGGCCACTTTATAGTCTGTCTCTTTCCTATGTTAATAAGCAGAGCTAGGCTTGCTCAAGAATATAGGAAATTGCACATTTTAAGACATCAGATTGATCGTGAGCTGTGCAAAGCAAAAAGATTACATTTCCTATAAATCTGTTTCCACTCAGCCCCGGCCAGGCCAAGCCAGTAGTTCACATTTTGCGGCCATTCCCACCACCCTGTGGCAGCAGCCTAGTACTGCACACATGGAATCTTAACAACCACCCACAAGCAGCAGGCTGCAAGTGGCTTGAAGCTATCTATGCAAGTGGATTTTGACCCACGTTCTTTTCTAGGTCCATGAATGGAGTCATATAGGCCGGACTTGAGCATCATTGTTGCTGAGATATAAGGCGATTGCTGAGATACAAGGAGATTGCAGAGGAAGTGGAAGAGGGAAATCCCTCTAAAATTCATGACTTTTACTTCATGAGGATCATAAAAGGCCATTGAGAACCATCCTAAGAACCTGCTCATTATAAATCATGCTCTTTGGAAACAATGTTGGAATCTCCCCATCCCTACACCTGTCCTTAAGCTCCACATGTGGAATCTCCCAAGACCCCATGACTTTCATACACATTTCACCATATCCCAGAGGCAGATTTTTATTATACAACCAGAATCCTGATTCTCAGTTGGATTAACAACAGATCAAAAAGATGTTTTTTTTTTTTTAAAAAAAACATATTGGTTCATAGTCTCTGGGGTAACACAGTGATATATGACACACACAGGCCTGTGTGATTGTTCATAGTGGCTCCGGTACCATCTAGAAGTTCAGGAAATTTAACTTATAGATGTTGTAGAAATATAGAAGATGAAAATATACCTTACATGAATGTCATCCCCTTTCAAGTTGTGAAAATAATTATGATATAATGAGCATATTGTCATAGGCAGAGCATCTGTGAATAGATTTAAAAGTCTCCCACAAATCATACCAGTTCATCTACATTTACCGATATACACAGTGCTGATTAGGAATGGTCTGTGGTTCATGTGAATGAGTACAAGAACTCATCGGTGAGGACATCTTCTTCCAAAAGAATCAAGAGTGGCTGAAAAAATAAGACCACTTATTATTTCAAACAACAAGAAGTCCAGAAACAGGATGTTTTCAAAGTTAGCTCAACATTGTCATTAAGGACCCAAGCTCTTTTTCTTTTTCTACCCCAGCCCCCATACTCAACATATTAGCTTGATCTTCTTGGTCACATGTAGACACAGCAAGGTCCTCCTGAAACGAGGGACATTTGCACCTCTGTGTCTCTCTAATCAGCAGAGAATACCTTTCCCAGAAGCCTCCAGCAGACTCATCCTGGGTTCCCATTGGCCAGGATTGGTCACATGCTCTGTCTTAGCTGCAAAGGAAGTTGGGAAAGCACTCCACAGGTATTCCTATTGTAGGAGGTGGGTCCTGCCTATGAATGGGGGGATACGTTGTTGAATGACTGTTGGGTAGACCACTAATTACACTAGCAATAAGTGTTACCTATACATAGCCCAACCAAGTAGTTACAGATTGTCTGTTTTCTTTTAATTCTCAAGTGGTCAGTATTACAATTTCGACCCTTTCCCTGTAAGCATCATCTTACTCTCTATTGCATGGAATATTTTTCTCTCTATATGCACATACGTACATAGACACACATACATATATACACACACAATGTATATACACATACATATAGACTTATACACAGGCATACACACACTTATACACACATGCATGTACACCCATACCATACATACATAGATATACATACATGCATACACACATACCTATCCACACATACATATACATATATGCACAAACATACACAGTACACACACATACCTATACATGTATATGCGTATACATGCACATATACACACACACATGACTTCACTGCATTCATTCAGCCAGCAAATATGTATTATGTCTATTAGGAGCCAGACACATTGCTAGATGCTGAGGATACAACAGTAAATTGAGTGAGCATGGTTTCTACCCTTACAGAACTTGTATCCAGGAAGGAGAGATACCCAGGGTATAGGTAATAGCAGGTTGTGATGGAGTGATGAGGAAGAAGCCAGATGGGGAGTGACCGCATGTAGAATACTGAAAGGCAAGGTGAGGGGCCAGGGGTCCCTCTGTCTCTTCCCTCCACCCATCCCTGGCCCGAGGCAGGTTACACTTAGTGTCCACCTTCCCCACCCCAGGCAGTGGGTGAGCTCTGTGACTCTGAGCACTGGGAAGTTGGCCAGCCTGGGCACTGCAGATGACAGCCAGCAAGCTATGGGTGACCTTAGAAGCAGCAGGAGGGACAGAGATTGACAAGCACATTTGGGAGATAGAAGAGATGAGAAGAACTCAGAGGGCAAGAGGGGAGAGGAATAAGTAGACAAGAAGAATGAGACTTCGTAAGAAGGGCAGTTTTTCCAAAATACCTCGACACTGGGATTTGACAGCACAGGACAGGGGTGAGCCAGAAATGGGGGACAGAGTGGCCTGCCCATCCTGGGACTGGGCCTGAAGACAGCTAGGTATGGCCTTGGTCTTCTGTTCTAAGTAGTTCCCCCAAACGGGCAACCTCTTCGCAGCAGCCAACAGCTATTTTCCCTTGGGATTTGAGGGAACGAGAGCTGACCTGTTGTACTCAAGGCCCCTTCAACCACAGATACTGTACAAGGAGCACACGAGGTTAAGCTTTAAGGATGACTGTGAGGACTGGCAAGGAATGATTTTAGGAGCAGGAGATAAGAAGGCCTTTTGCCCAAAGCATACCTTCCCTTAAGCTTGCAGCCCGCTGAAATCGTTCAGATCAAGCCATAGGTTTTCATTACTTAAAGAGAAATAGAAGGATTCAAGATTCTGGAAACTGAACAAGAGCCTTCTGAGATTACCTCCAGATAATCTTGGGCCTGGGGGACTGGACCACGGAATGGAATGGGAAGGAGCAGCCTGAAGCCATTGGACCAGAAGAGGGCAGAGCTGGAGACAGGGAGATCTGAGAGGGAGCTTTCCAAAACAGAAATGTTAAAATCTTAGCCATCGGGAGAACCAACTGCACCATCAACAGGTACAGTTTCATAGAAAGAAGAGTTCAGTTCTAAGCCCACAGGGTTGAAGCCAAGAACATCAGCCCAGGACCAAGAGCATGTGAATTTCATATTTAAACCAAATGCTCATCCACAGCAAAATTCCTGAAACCCAGATGCTAGGAATCATTCAGCAGCATCAAATGCCAATTGTGGACTTGGTTTCACTGAGATTTCACATTGGGTGAGTTATTTAATTTCTCCAACTCAGTTTCTTTAAAATGAGGCCATGGATATTCACCTAGTGAGATCCCTCAGTCCCTGCTCGGTTACACGTGGTGTGTACACAGTGAATGAAGCCAATACAGGTATGCAGGTTGTGGGGCTGTTGGATGTTGTAGCCACTGCTTTGAGAAATACTGAAGTTTTCCAGACCGAGGAAAAGTTTATCTATGTGTCTATAGCTCTGGAGCTTTCAGCTAATGCTCCTGGGTTCAAAATCTCTTAGCTATGTCTCTGCTTATGGATAACTCTCCTGAGATTCTTTATAATTCCATGAGGTTGCTCACCTCACACTTGAAAGCATCTTCCCTACCTCAGTGAGCAGTTTCTTCCCTGAAAAAGAAATGAGCTTTTCAAATTCACCTGAACATGAAAAGAGGCAGCCCAGACTCCCAGAGAATTGCCTAATTGTCAGCTCAGCCCCCTACCCACAAGTCCTCACAAGACTGCAGCCCATCTGCTCCTGAAGTGACTCCAGCCCCTGGACTTCTTCCTCAGATCCTAAACTACTTTAGAAACACCTCAGACAGAATGTTTCTTTTAAAACAGATTATGATCTATTTCTCCCCTACGCTTCCCCATGAAAGGGGTCCCTAATTTTGATTTTCTTTAATGAATGAATTCTATCATGTGTATGTGTATGTGTATGTATATGTGTGTGAGTGTTGTGTATACATATGTATATATATATATATAATTTATAATATATTAACATAGAAGGATCCCTAGTTTTCTCATACAGGAATTATATAATGTAGTTATATATAACTGGAAAATGTATAATTATACAATGTATGTAGTTACAGTTAGCTATATGCTTCCCCACAAGAATGAGAGCTCTTTGAAGACAAAGGGTGCATTTTCTCCATCTTTCTGTTTCTATAGCTAAGTTTTAAAATACATGCAAATTAAACGAATGAACCTGTCACAAACTTGCTGTGAGAATGAATCTCCATTATACATTTTTTAAAAAGGACATTTAAATATTTTTTACAAGTAATATAGCCATCAGTTTTCTATGACAAATCAGAAAAAAAATGATTTATGATCTTCAAGTTATTTCTAGCAGATCGCAAAGTTCAGACCCATAAAGAAAAAGTTGAATAAATGTGAACACAGAAAAGTCTTTAAATATTCCTATTATCAGAAAATTGAGACTATAAACAAAATCAAAGGCAAACCACAAACTGAACAAAAACCAAAGCAATTACACAGGAGGGCCAGATGGTAATTCCCTGCATTTGCAAAGCGTTTATACAAATCAATATAACAAGGTGAACAAGCAAATGGAATAATGAGCATGGGATGCAGCAGCTTATAGAAAAGAAGAAATACGAGTGGCCAATAATGACCGCAAAATGATCTAACTCATTCCTGATTAGTGAGTTGAAAATATGACTACATACAATTTTCACCATTCATATTGGCATTTTAAGAGTTTGCTAATACCCCATATGAATTAGATTGTGATAAAAGAAGTACTCTCACACAGAGCTGTAGAGTATACACCTGTGCAACCTCTAGAGGGAAGTGCAGCTGTTTCAATCTGTGTTTAAAATGCACATACCCTTAGGTCCAGAATTGTCTTACTGGCAGAGATAGTCCTTATGGATATGGTTTTTTTGTTTTTTGTTTTGTTTTGTTTTTGTTTTTGTTTTTGTTTGTTTTTTTGAGACAGAGTCTCGCTCTGTCACCAAGGTTGGAGTGCAGTGGCTCGATCTCAGCTCATTGCAACCTCTGCCTCCTGGGTTCAACTGATTCTCCAGCCTCAGCCTCCCAAGTAGCTGGGACTACAGCCACGTGCCTGGGCATGGATATGTTTTTTTAATACCATCAAATATAAAAAATACAAAAGATTCTTCTTGCAAGCATTGTCTATAAGCAATGAAAGGCTTAATTTTTTGCTTTTTTTGTAGCTTATGTTAAGCTAATGAGTTTCATAAAATTAAACCAAATTGGCCGGGCACAGTGGCTCATGCCTATAATCCCAGCACTTTGGGAGGCTGAAGCGGGCAGATCATGAGGTCAGGAGTTTGAGACCAGCCTGACCAATATGGTGAAACCCCATCTCTACTAAGAATACAAAAATAGCCGGGAGTGGTGGTGCGTGCCTGTAATCCCAGCTACTTGGGAGGCTGAGGCAGGAAAATAGCTTGAACCCAGGAGGTGGAGGTTGCAGTGAGCTGAGATCGTGCCACTGCACTCCAGCTCGGACGACAGAGTACTCCATCTCAAAAAAAAAGAAAAAATTAAACCAAATTGTAGTAGTGTTCTGTGCTGGAAAACTTGGTAACTGGCGCATAGGTTCGTCACAAAAGTAACACTTTGTTACTTAAGAAATAGCTATATACTGGGAGGTCGAGGTGAGCGGATCACCTGAGGTCAAGAGTTCAAGACCAGCCTGACCAACATGGTGAAACCCCGTCTCTACTAAAAATACACACACACGAAAATAGCCAGGTCTAGTGATGTGCACCTGTAGTCTCAGCTACCCAGGAGGCTGAGGCAGGAGCATCCCTTGAACTCAGGAGATGGAGGTTGCAGTGAGCCGAGATCACGCCATTGCACTCCAGCCAGGACAACAAGACCAAGACAATAGCTATACAGATGAGAAAGTGACAATGTAATCACCATAAAAAGTGAAAACTGTATTCAAAATTCTGAAAAACCTACCCCCACCCCTGCCCTTTATGAATTACAAGCTCTTTATTTTAGCCACAGATGACTCTACACCCTTCCAGGAACACTCCAGCACTTTCATTTCATAAACTCACCCATTTGTTCTTTCTGTTCCCCTGTTCAAATGCCCTTCCTCCCTCTCCCTATCATCCTCCAGTTTGTCTGCTAATTGAAATCCTATTCTGTTCTTCAAAGAACTCATAATGCCACCTCTTTCTCGGGGATCATCAAGCCTTCACAGTACTCGACGGGCAGTTCTCTGTTAGACCCATTTAATTCTGTCTCAGACTACAGTTAATTGACTAACAGGGGTTGACAGCACTGTCCATGTCCTGGAATTGCCCGTAGGATCCGGCACAGTTCTACACAGAGTGGATACTTAATAAATGAAAAATCGCTGTGCTTCTCCCTGAACACTGAAAATGAGTGAAAGAAATGAAAATGGGGAGATTGGTACAACTGGTTTGGTGGCAGAAGCAAGGAGATATGTCTGTCAAAATCAGCAACTCAACCCTTCTGTGGGAGGGGGGGTAATGCCCTGATTTGTGGCATTTACCCATGTCCTTGGTATAAATACTCCCCACATCATGGCTGATTTCAGATTACCAACATGCAGTCACAGAACTCAGAGTTGGGAAGAGATGCATGCAATTGTCTCTCTTGAGCCAAGCTGATCCAGCTCAGGTCCCCACGTTGAAAGTTATGTCAGTTATTTGCATAGTGCAACACATGTTCATACTAACAAATCTTAATTTTCAATTGAATAATAAGTTTGTCGACATACATTTTACATCTTCTTTTGGGGGATTCAGGACACACTACCCCCAAATTAGGGCACCTTGACATCTTGAGTATTTTCAGATATAGAAACTCAAGAAAACTGCACAAGTAAGGTCACTCTGACCCTCACCCTGCCTTTCTCCCCGAAGCAGGTCATAAAACCTGCAAAGGATCTTCTGACTTTCCCCAGAACCAGATCACAAGCCTCTCATGTGAGAGGCGCCCTCCCTATACCTGGAAGACACACTCTGAAGACACGAAAACAGTGAGAAGAATCTGCACAAGCAGGCCTTGCTAAGTTTCTGCCAGTTTATTACACTTAGCTCACTCCCCCTTGTCCACAACTTTCCACTCTCATCAAACCTACTACAAAAATCACTCAGGTTCGGCCAGGCAAGGTGGCTCATGCCTGTAATCCTAGCACTTTGGGAGGCTAAGGAGGGCACATTATGAGGTCAGGAGATCAAGACCATCCTGACTAACAAGGTGAAACCCCATCTCTACTAAAAATACAAAAAATTAGCCAGGCGTGGTGGCGCGCACCTGTAGTCCCAGCTACTCGGGAGGCTGAGGCAGGAAAATCTCTTGAACCTGGGAGGCAGAGATTGCAGCTAGCTGAGATCACGCCACTGCACTCCAACCTGGGCAACAGAGTGAGACTCCATCTCAAAAAAACAAACAAAACACTCAGATTCAACTGTTTCTTTGAGTATTCCATTCCTTATGAAGGCACCTGAGTGATTTAAAAAAATTATATTAAATAATCTGTATGCTTTTCTCTTATCAAACTGTCTTCTGTTATAGGGGCCTGAGCTAATGAGCTTAGCATGGTAGACAGAAAAGGCATTTTCCTCCCCTACACTATGTAATTTAAACAGTGTATTTTTGTCAGATCTTTTTCTTTCACTTAGCTCACTCCCCTTTGTCCACAACTTTCCACTCTTCATCAAACCTTCCCATTTCTGGAACTGCTCTGAAACTCTCCTATTCACAATCCTGTGACTGAGAAGAGTCACAGGCAGGGCAGTGACACAAGAGACAGGCAGGGCAGAAACAAAACACTTCGTGTGGCCGGGTGTAGTGGCTCAAGCCTGTAATCCCAGCACTTCGGGAAGCCAAGGTGGACCCATCACTTGAGTTCAGGAGTTCGAGACCAGCCTGGGAAACAAGGCAAAACCCCATCTCTATAAAAAATACAAAATACTAGCCAGGCTTGGTGGCCCATGCCTGTAGTCCCAGCTACTTGGGAGACTGAGGTGAGAGGATCACTTGAACGTGGGAAGCAGAGGTTGCGGTGAGCTGAGATAGCTCCACTGCACTCCAGCCTGGGTGACAGAGTGAAACCCTATCTCAAAACAAACCAAAAAACAACTACTTACTGTTTATTAATGTGTAGTTCCATGCAGCTACATGCTGAACTATACTTTTCCTTTGCTTGCTCTCCCTCTGAGTTTGAGGCAGAGGACAAGGAAGCTGGGGAAGAAGGCAGAAGAGAGGACATATAGAAGAGACAAACACCCCTAGAGTGGGAACACAAGGCTGTAATCTATACACCTGGAGTGGGCTTGTAAAGCTATACTGTCTCTGTCACTTTCTTGCTGATGCTGAACTGTGTAGGCTTGTAAGGCTGTAATCTATACACATGGAGTGGGCTCCCAAGGCTGTAGTCTATACACCTAGAGTGGGATGATAAGGCTGTAATCTATATGCCTAGAGTGGGCTGGTAAGGCTGTAATCTATACACCTAAAATCTATACATCTAGAGTGGGCTGGTAAGGCTGTAATCTATATGCCTACAGTGGGATGATAAGGCTGTAATCTATACGCCTAGAGTGAGCTGGTAAGTCTGTAATCTATACATCTAGAGTGGCATGCAAGGCTGTAATCTGTACACCTAGAGTGGGCTGGTAATGCTGTAATCTATATGCTTAGAGTGGGATGATAAGGCTGTAATCTATACACCTAGAGTGGGCTCCCAAGGCTGTAATCTATACACCTAGAGTGGGCTGGTAAGGCTGTAATCTATACACCTAGAGTGGGCTGGTAAGGCTGTAGTCTATACACCTAAAATCTATACATCTAGAATGGGCTGGTAAGGCTGTAATCTATATGCCTAGAGTGGGATGATAAGGCTGTAATCTATATATCTAGAGTGGCATGCAAGGCTGTAATCTGTACACCTAGAGTGGGCTGGTAATGCTGTAATCTATATGCTTAGAGTGGGATGATAAGGATGTAATCTATACATCTAGAGTGGGCTCTCAAGGCTGTAATCTAGACACCTAGAGTGGGCTTGTAATGTTGTAATCTTTATACCTAGGACAAGCTAGTAAGGTTGTAATCTATACATCTACAATGGGCTCACAAGGCTGTAATCTATATACCTAGAGTATGCTTGTAATCTATACACCTAGACTGGGCTGGTAAGGCTGTAATCTATACACTCAGAGTGGGCTTGTAAGGCTGTAATCTATTCACCTAGACTGAGCTGGTAAGGCTGTAATCTATACACCTAGAGTGGGTTTGTAAGACTGTAATTGTAAGGTTATTCTCGTAAGGATATTGCTGAGTTTAAAATGAGGAAACTGAGACCAGCACGAGACAAATTAAATTCCAGTTTATTTAGCTCCCGGGCGAGGTTCTGTGGTCCCGGGGGAGAGAGAGACAGAGGGGCCAGAGAGGTCGCGCTCGGCCGTTCTGGGCGTGGGGTTTTATAGGGGGTGAGGGCAGTAGATTGGTCAGTGGGGAAACAAAGCATGGGCAACTGCATTGGTCATAGTGAGACTGGACCTGGACTTGGCAAGTTGCCATTGGTAGTCCAGCAGGGCTATGGACAGGTGGGCTGGAGAAGGTAACAAAGCATGGGCACCTGTATTGGTCAGAGAGAGAGACTGGACCCGGACTTGGCGAGCTGCCATTGGTTAGGATCTTGGCGGGATTTTTGAATTTTGGGCTGACAGTATGATTTAGTGCTGAGTGTGGGTCTAGGGGTGGAATGCAGGAGTGGGTGTGGGGAGCCTGCATGGAGAAGGCAGGCGCCAGTAGGACGTTGGGCCTCCTGATAAGTGTTATCAGGTGCGGAGGGGGTGAGTATTGTTCATCCGGCTCCTGGCGAGGCTATCGGCCTTACAGGGACATTCTGTGGAGTCAAGGCTGAATATCTGAATCCTGAAACATTTCTCTGTGATGGTAAAATAGTTTTCTTTCTCTTTAGCCATTATTTAGAATCTTTCCATTACGTTTAAAATATGGATACTAGGGGAGAGAGGTCTCCTCATTTCCTTTTTCTCAAGCTAAGGCTCAGACATCGGGGAAGTGTTTCAGATAGCCAAGAGTAACATAGGGCAAGGGGCACGTGGTGTTAGATGGGGGACTGATGGGGTGTGGGTGTGGGCTGCAAGGCTTCTGATGCTCTTGTGTGGTACTGAGGCTAGGTTGAGAGGCAGTGGGCCTGGCATGGGGTTTGAATGACAGGGGAGTGGAGGGACATTGCAGTAAAGGCTGCAATGGCCTGTAGAGCTGGTTGGGCAGATGAAGGTGACATAGGCTAAGCCATTCAATGACTGATACCAGGCCCTGTCCAAGATCAGAGAATCTAGGTCAAGAGTTATACCAGCAGCTGCAAACAGGAGAAGTTAAGCCCCTGTCATCAGATAGGAGCCAGTGCAAGCCCAGGGACAAGCATGAGGTCAAGGGTCCCCTTTGCCACCCTCCCCAACCCTGACAGCCTTGTCATATCATACCTCTTCTCTAAATACCTGATATTATCTTGAAAAGAGAAACTGAGAAATAAAAGCTAGCAGGAGATTAGACACACTTTATTCAGAAAATACTGAATGTAACCCAAAGAGACTATTCATATCGTTAGCCATTTTAAAGTTTAAAATAAATAGGAATAAAAGTCATGATTACCATTGTGAGTTATTTTCACTAAGGTTGGGGCCTGAGATAAACAATGAATTAAAATTTTCATATTTCTATGTATTCAAGTTGACATATGAGTTATTATTGCAAATGTGTTTCACATTTATCCCCAATTTAATTTTAAGTTGTTACAATGTAGGGCTTCTCTTCGGCCATCCAAAGCCTAACAGGTGCCTGTCCCGTCCCATGAATTTATTTTTGCTTTTGATATTTTATCTAGTGTAATATAGACTGTATCTGTAACAAGCCATCTATAGATGCATTATTTTATTAATATCCTATTAATTGGCTTGCAAATCCCTGTGAACTTTGTACATTTACCAACAGCTCCCTTTAACACGTGAATGTCAGAAAAGTATAATAGCACCTTTAAGGACCACAGTACTCCCACTTATACCAAAAATTAAAAAGGAGAATTGGGTCGATTATCTGTTATTTAGGAAAGCCATCATTTTGGTCAATTTATACACAATTTCCTTTTAAAAACATACACGTTTGCCTAAACAGGCAACAGCTGTCTTCCTACTACCTGTTTCCCACTGAAAATTGCATGGACGTATGCCAGTGCAGTTTCTCCAGACAGTGCATATTCCTATTTTTTCACTGAAATTATCCAAAAATGAAATGGTGAATATATGAGGAAAGGGAGAATAAATGTGTTTTCAGGAGACCTTAAATAAATTATTCTGCTGATCATTTTTGGCCTGATTTACAAAAGGAAAGTGAAATAGAAAATTGAAGCAATTATCTGAATCATCCCTGTTCCCTGTCTCAGGCACCACATCTTTTCAAAAGAGGCTGGTTAAAATATCTTTATTTAGGATCCTTTAAGCCTCAGATTTCTCTAAGCTTCTGTCAGAACACAGGCTTGGCTTCTCTAGCTAGATGAACTGGAGCTAACAACAGCGTTTCATTTGAAATTGTGGTAAGGAGTCATCATCTCATGTGACTCTGAAGCTGCGCCCAGGAATAAACTTTTCAGAGCTTTCGTCACGTTTAAAGGACTCTTGCATTCTAAGATAGTCCAGAGCTGTGCATGTGCTGGTATTCTTTTTTTTTTCTTCCCAGCTTTAGTGAGGTATCATTAATGAATAAAAATTGAACGTGTGGATATTCTTCAACTCTGGAAAACACTGGGCTGTTAGTAATGATTCCTGTCCTTCTGAATTATCATCCTATATAACATTGTCTATTTACATAGTGCTTTGGAATTTATAAAATGCTCTGTCATGTCATTCAGTCCGCACTCTTAGAGCTCTCTATATGATTCAGTCTCCTTTCCCACTAACTGCTTGGGTTTGGTCTTCTACATTTCAGAGGTGCTTTAAAATTAGAACATATCTTTTCTTTTGTATCTTTATGCTTTTACATATTTTGTTTTCCCATCATATGTGTCCTGATCTTTCAAGCCTTATTTCCAGAATCACTTTTTCTGTAATATTTTTCTGACTTTGTCTTGCTATCCTCTCACCCCAGAAAAATGTGATACATTTCTTCCTCTCCACTGCTCTAGAATTTAGTAACTCATACTATAAACCTGTCACCTTGTAGGCAAATGTGGTTCTTGTCCTGCACCCAGTGGCACTGTGAAAAGATAACCTGAGATTGGAATTCCTTCAGGGAAATGGTTTTATCCCATTTGTCTTTGCATGCCAAGATCTGACAATAATGCCTGGTGCATATTACGTTGTGCCATGAAGGATTTTCTTTTCAAAGTAACTACTGAGGTAGACAGGATAAACCATTCTTAAAAAATAATTAACCTTAACATTCTTATTTTTACATTAAAACTTGAAGACTTTGGAATTTAAGAGATATACTCAAAGATGTCATGCTGACAAAAGGAGGGGTGGGTATTTGCAGTCTAATAACCTCACTCCAGGGCGAAGAATGGTTTTTCCGCCTGGGGTGTCTTCCCATTGGTGGAAGCCATACACTTACTCTGTTCAGCTTTCTGAAATTTAAAGAGCCACATGCTTTCACTGCTCTCTGTGAATTGGGTGTTACAAATGGGAAACAGAACACGTGCAGATTATAAACACGGACTGGAGCTAAACCGCCTGTGCTCCAATCTCAGCTCTTACCTGCTGCGTTTTGCCTAACTTTTCTGTGCCGCAAATGTAAGATGAGGATAAAAGCATTCACGTCCCATGGTGTAAAAAGTGTTCAAGGAGTTTATGTAAGTCATTAGGATAGTGCCCAGCACAGTAAGTGCTCTGTGTGTTTCCAATTCTTATATGTGTATTGTTGCTAACAACGGGCAAATGAAGAATTCCTTAGTCAGTCTGAAGCTGGGCAGATAAACATTTCAAATCGAGGAGTGAAATGACAAAAGTGTCCTTAGTAAGGAAAAGGTTGAGAATCATTGGATGTACTGTTTGTCCTTCTGGCTGAACTTTAAAGATCATCAAGTAAAACCAAATACTCAGGCAGCACGCAAACCAGAAAACGTCTCCTTTCCAGCGAGGATACTGATGGAGAGGTACAAGGAGATTTTCTAGTTGCCAGGAACAGTTCAGCAAAGAAATAATATAAGCAGACGTTATTTTGAGCAAATCCTCCCTTTACAATAGTCACTGGAAAGCTATTAAACATGTCTGCAGATCAAAATTTACAGCAGAGCCCACAGATAAAATTCACAGCTTTTTGCTTTGGAAGGGACCTCCTGTGGTTGCACAAGAAATCTTTAGAGAAATCTTACTTTGCAGAGCTATGTCTTGTTTAAGTGATAGTCTGCATGGTGAATATTACTTTGAAATTCAACAGAAATAAAGCATAAGGGTGATACTATAAAATTCAAATAAACTGAAACAACATGCCAGTTTGGGCACTCAGCAGAGCATTTTGGAGTCCCACTGGTAAAATAACATGTCTAAATTAGGCAATTAAGTCAGAGTCCTCATTATAGATTGGGGAAATACGTAAAGGGAATACTAGAATTGAACAATACTAAATGGGGTGTTGCTAAATCCTGTTGTATGTTTGTGGGATCCCTGAGTTAAAAAAAAAAAAAGCAAATGTCCTCAGGATCAAGAAAGAAATTGAGACTGCCTGTTGTGGATAGTTAAAAGGTAGCATGGATGAGGAGACACATTTGACAAAAGTCAGAGAATCTGGTTCTTGTCTCAGTTCTGTTTGTTCTTAGCAATGTGATTTAAGAAGTTCAATAATCTCTGAACTCTGTTTTTTAAATTGAAGGTTATAACACCTGTCTACTTTCTTTGTAGTCTTGTGGTGAGACTCAAATAAAACAATGGATGTGAAAGCAGTTTTCAAACTTTAAAGTGTCAAAAAAATTCAAGTTGTTCCTAAAGACAATTTTTAAAGCAAACTCCAAAAGCACAGATTTCCCATATACAAAGTCCACGTTTCTTATTTCAAGAGAGATTGAAAATGGGCTACTTATTTGCATAAGAGGGATAAAGTAAGAAAAAGGAATGGAGCTAGGAACAAAATAGTTTGTGCTTAATAAGTGAGCAAAAACAGTTGTGTTCTGTTTTTCTCTGAAATGTATCCTGGGAGTCTACGTAATTGAAATCTTCTGACTCTCAAATGAGCACAGAACATAATTTTTGAAGAGGCCTTGCCTAGCATGAATTCTTGGGATTGCACCCTTTAGGCCCTGAGGGAAAATTGAATGGAGGGCTTCAGGTTCCATTAGGAAGCAATTTTCTTCTGGCTGAGTAACTCAGGATAATCCTGCTGTGACAGAAGAAACCTTGCCAGCCACCCCAGTGGCACTGTGAAAAGATAACCTAAGCTGTTGGGCTTCTTTTACAGATGCTGTGCCCCTGAAAAAATTAGAAATGGGGCCAGCGACCCCACAATCTTTGTTAGACAGTATTATTTTTCATCCTGAAGCAGAAGCTTAAACCCCTAAGTCATGAGGTCTGTGTGATGAACTGCATGGTAAGAGTGGGGTGGAGTAAGAAGAGATGGGTGATATATTCTACATGTAAATTACAGACTTTGCTTTAGAAATAAACTAATTCACAGTATTACCAATGTAGAGGCATAAATAATCAACGGTCCTTTCATAAACCTGGAAACTTTTGAGAAAGGTGGAGTGAAAGCATGTCCGTAAACTCTCAAATATTAACTAAATAAAATTATCAAAAGCACTTATGAAAGAAAACACACATAACACTGAAATTAGAGATTTCACCAATTACAAATATTTTAAGACTGTCAGATACAACATACCTTAGAACATCCTCAGAGATGATCCTAGGAAGCACAACAACTTACCTTTTTTGGCAGATGCTGTTGGTGCCTGACCCAGATACCCTTCACTGAGCAGGTGAAATCGTCCCCCAGTTGGCTGCTAAGGACTCCCAGCTTTTGTCTTCATTCAAATCCTCTTCCAGCCCCAGACCCTGACCAGGATAGCTAGGGACCATGACTGACTGACCCAGGAGATAAAAGGTTGGCCCCTTGCCTAAAGATGCAATCACTTCTGAGGTGCAGATTATGCTGCAGAGATTCTAAAGAGACTAGGTTGGAAGTTACTCTCCAGCTGAGAGACAATGTCTGGCTTAGCTTTCTTGTTTTCCTTTCTTCTGCTTTATTGATGTCTCTTAAGAATTCTCTCAACACTTTCAAGAGAATCCCCTCCTCAGTCTCTGCTTCTAGGGAACTAGATTTGTTGTTGTTGTTTTAGATGGGGTATGGCTCTGTCACCAGGCTGGAGTGTGGTGGTGTGATTTCGACTCACTGCAGCCTCCACTTCCCGGGTTCATGCAATTCTTCTGCCTCAGCCTCCAAGTAGCTGGGACTACAGGTGGGAGCCACCACGCCCAGCTAATTTTTATATTTTTAGTAGAGACAGAGTTGTCTTGATCTTTTGACGTCATGATCTGCCCACCTCAGCCTCCCAAAGTGCTGGGATTACAGGCGCAAGCCACCTTGCCCAGCAGGAACTAGATGTTTTAAAGAGATAACAACGATACATTGTTGTGGAGTGCAGGTGAAAACAATTCTGAAAATTTTATCAGTATCTTCCAACTGGGAGGGTCCAGGGATTAGAGGTATGTATAGGCTATGGGAAGGAGGGGGAAAATTCATTTTAGAGTTCTTTCCCAAAATAACTGTAATATCCCAAGACAACAGTGGAACTACTTATTTTTATCTGAGATGGTTTTCTAATAGCAGAACTGATTTGGGAAGAAAACCTACTGTAGTATATTTATCCATTGCTGAGGAACAAATTACCACAAATGTAACACCTTAAAATAGCACACAGTCTGTGGGACGGGAATCCAAGCATGGCTCAGCTGGGTCTTCTGCTTCAGGATCTCTTACGGGTCTCTTACAGACATCAATCAAGGTTATATATGGGCCTGGGGTCCCATTTGAGGCTCCACTGGGGAAGGATCCATTTCCACTCATGTGGTTGTTGGCAGTATTGAGTTCTGTGGGCTGTCAGATGGAGGGCCTCAGCTTCTTGCTGGCTGTTGGCTGAAGGCCATCCTGTTTCTTGCCACATGAACCTCTCCACGTGGCAGTGTACTTCATCAAAGACATCAACAAAGGGGGCTGCCAGCAAGAGAAAAGTCAGAATCGAATGCAACGTAATCATGTGAGGGACATTCCTTCGCTTTTACTGTATTCTATGAGAAGCATCTGTCTGCTTCTGATAGAATACAGCAAAAGCGAAGGAATGTCCCTCGCATGATTATATAATCATGGATCACAGATCCTGCCCACACTCAAGAGGAGGAGATTACAGTGGGACAAAAGCACGCGGAGATAGGGGCCTTTGGAGGCCTTCTTGGAGTCTGCTGCCACTTCAACTAATTTAGAACAAGGGAAGGTCTGGAAATGAGGGTGGACCATTTGAAGGATGGGGGACTATTTATTTAGAGCCATTTAACAATTGTAGGTCATTAGTGGTAAGAGGATTAAGGAAGATGTGTGTAGTTTTGTCCCACGGAAATCTGATGGGGCTTTTTTTCCTCACACAAGTTCTTGTCTATATGGCCAGCTGAATTAGAAGTGGGAGAGAATTAAGGGCCCTGATGATGGGAAAATATTTTCTCCAAACATAGCCAAGTTGGTCTCCATGTAGTTGATTTCAACAAAAGTATGGAAAACGCCTTCAGGGAAAAATGTGCTTTGGCTGGAGCATTCTATCGTGCCGACTTGCTCCCCACACTCCGGAAGCCACTGAATAACAGAGGTTATGGTATCAACCTACATCGTCACCCTCCAGCTCACCTCTCAGAAACACTATTCACAAGATGTCAGGGAATAATCAAGAAAGTTGAGCGTTAGTGGAAAACCTCTGACAGTAAATCGAAGATGAGTAAAATGGAGTCCGTTATACTTTAAACTTACCATCCTCACATCCTGGTAATAAATGGGATTAACACATTCTACAACAATAGTGTGAAAAACCTAGATGAAAAGCATGTATTTAAAGAGTATTTATTCTCGGCAACAAAATAAAATTTTATGTACTATTTCAAATCAGTATTAAAGATAATATGGTATTTGAAATGAACATGCATGCAGTATTAAATAATGAGCCATAGAGATTTTTGTTAAGAAACTAAATGAATGAATCTAATAAAAGAAAAACATGCTATTAAAGCATTTAAAGTAGTAAAGAGAAAATTTATCATTGCTAAAAATGGAATCATTAAGATATGGTTGAGAAAATTACCTAAAACCCAAAAAAGCTGTAAAATATTTATTTATTATTATATATGTATGTATATATTTTATTTTAAGTTCTAGGATAGTGTGCAGGATATGCAGGTTTGTTACAGAGGTAAATGTGTGCCATGGTGGTTTGCTGAACCTATCAACCCATCATCTTGGTATTAAGCCCAGGATCCATTAGCTATGTTTCCTGTTGTTCTCCCCACCCTGCCCCCTACTCCCACAGGCCTTAGTGTGCGTCGTTCCCCTCCCTGTGTCCATGTGTTCTCATTGTTCAGCTCCCACTTAGAAGTGAGAACATTTCGTGTTTGGTTTTCTGTTCCCGCATTAGTTTCCTGAGGATAATGGTTTCCAGCTTCATCCATGTCTCTGCAAAGGACATGAACTCATCCTTTTTTATGGCTGCATAGTATTCCATGGTGTATATGTGCCACATTTTCTTTATTCAGTCTATTATTGGTGGGAATTTGGGTTGATTCCATGTCTTTGCTATTGTGAATAGTGGTGGAATGAACT